>PVKZ01005522.1:30645-50645 GCA_004027375.1 Macroglossus sobrinus | reverse complement strand
GGTCTTTATTATATCTTGATATAATTCAAATAAACAGTTTTTTCCTTATTTTTGATTCCCTTTTAAAATCCTTCTTTTAGCTATTATTATCTTTTTCTGACTTGATTAAAGATTCTTTGTAGTATCTTATCAAAGGATAAACAACATTAACTTATTTTTACTGAAAAACTAAAGTTATATCTGCATTCAAAATTGTGTTATTGGAGTATTTTCTTACTTTAGCAAACATGTTTTTATTTATACCATTAAATATGTCAGTTAGATCTACAGAAAATAAAATATATGCCTGTGACTTACATGTTTGTTTTCTCTAAGGCTTCATCAATATGATGAAACATAATAAAGAAAAAAATAATTAGCCCCTGAATTTCTCTCACAGTAAGTAAATACAGCCATTTTTAGTAATATTTTCAATTTTGGATGTACATCTCCAAGAAGAAAATTTGTGAATGGTAATTTGTCAAATTTGTGATTACCTATTTTTTCCCATTATTACCTATTTCTTAGACCTATTTCACTTCCACCAATTTTTCTCCAGCTTTTAAGATTTACTTTTATTTTTTTGGAAAAGGATCTATTTTATTTTATTTTATTTCATTTTATTATGGTGACATTAGTTATCAAAATCCAATAAGTTTCAGGTATACAATTCAATAGTAAGGCATATATATATATATATTGCATTGTGTGTTTACCTCCCGTAGTTAGATGTCTTTCTGTCACCACATATTTGACCCTTTTTACCTCATCTACACCCCTCTCCCCCTCTCTGCCTTACCCTCTGGTAATCACTGTTCTATTGTCCATGTCCATGATCCTCAGTTTGTTTGTCCTGTTTGTTGCTTTAATGTTTGTATCCCACATATAAGTAATATGTGGTTTTCAACTTTTTCTGTCTTCCTTATTTTACTTAGCATGATTAACTCAAGGTCCTTTCACATTTACAAATGCTATACTTGAGAGATATGTTACAAGTACTGTTAAATATGCAATAAAGTTTTATAAAAATTTTCACTTTGCTTATGAGCCCTTTTGTTGTTCTTTGTGGAAAGTAACAAACTATGTTGTCATGGACGAAAGATTGTAATTTGAGTGTTTACAGTGCACAACTCCTTCATCACTGAAAGCTTCTAGTGATTTCAATCTTTCTTTCACCCATACAAATTCTACATGTACATATAAAGTCTGATTATAATAGATAAAGATTTATTTTTCAATTTTTGCAATAATTTCTTTATTAAATGTCTCTATTACCAACAATATTCTATCCTTTCACAACTTCCACCTCCCCCACCGCCCTCTACCCAGGTCTCATCAGAAAAATTATTATTTGGTAATAGTAATTTCAGATTTTTGTATAAACTGGGGCTCTATATCACCTAATTTTTAATTAATTCTTTGATTTTCAACATACCACTCAAGATAAAAGACATTATATATAACAATTATTAATATCATATATAAATATATATGTTTATACATTTGAATACATATCTTATAGTGAATTTTAAGGGTTCATTCTTCAGATATTCTATCATGAATGAATAAGACAGAGTCTTACAACAACAACAACAAAAAAACTATACCCTGGGAGTGAGTTACTTATATTGATATTTTGGAACTACTACAGTTTCATTTAGTAAAATGTTAACATAATAGTTTCACAGCAAGTAAAATCTGACTTAATGCTTTTCCTAACTAAAGAAACAGATTTGATGATAATTCTTATTGACAATAGGAAATACCTTGACACTTTTACAATTACAGTATTCCTCTTAATCCAGTATCTCACTAGGTACTATATTGCAATTTTCTTATTAGCCTGTATTAATTGGAGCTGTTCTTACATTTTGAGATCTTAGAAATGAGAAATTATTTATTTTTGTTCATTGTTATGTGTCATATCTATGTTAGAGGCTGAAATAAGAATTTTTCATTGTAGATGATGTACGATGTGTTTCTTAAGCAATTGTTTCACTACTCTCATTCAATTCTCTTAACCACTGAATAACTCTTTACGACAAATCAATGAACGTAATTACCAACTCAAATCTAACACAAGGAAAGCAATAATAATAGATATATAGTATATTCATCGAGTTTGGCACTTTACAAAGTATTTTCTCACCCATTATTTCATTTGTTTCTCAGAACAACCTTAGAAGCAGGTAAGGTAGATATTTTTATCTCTGTCTTAGAGATGTGGGGCATAAAACTCAGAGAGATTAAAACACTTCTCTAAAGTCACAGAGCTAGTAAATGGAAGAGCCAGAATTCTAATGCAGATCTTTTGCCTCCAAACACAGTGATCTTATACTAAAATATAATGCCACCCAAGAACTGATCATTTGTCTCTAAACAAATGACTAAAAATTCTTGTCAGAACACAAACATCATTTATCACATGATTTCATTTTAGTTAAGCACAATTTATTCACAAAACTACAAATAAAAAGAAACAAAATATTTATAAAACATAAATGTAAGACACTCAGTTTTATCTAAATATTCATTCTATCCTGTTATTTACATCCCAATGGACTTTTGTATTTGTTATTTAGCTATCTGAGATGAATATTATTAACCGTATTTTATATTTGAGGAAACAGACTTAGAGAGGTTTAATAACTTAACGCAGATTTCACAGTTTGTAACTTTGTGGAGCCAGTATTCATACCAATGTCTGTCTGTGTTCCAAGGCTTTGCTCCTTCTTAAGCTGTATAAACAATCAAGAAAAAATATTTTATCAATGGTAGGAACCCTTTCTCAGTGTATACATATACCAAGACTTCACATCATACACTTTAAATGCATTATAAATTTATTGGTCAATTATACCTTAATAAAGCTGGAAAAAAAGTTATTTTGGTATTATATGTTTACTCAAAATAGGCACTATTTATATATTTCAAATATAAATGTTTTTGTTAAATGTACAGCTAACTCTAAATGAGATTTATCAGATACTTCATCATTCATGATAAGAGATATTTTGCAGAGTTTGGCATTTGTAGAGAGGGACTTGATAAGTTTGAGATGTATTCATACATTTATTCTATATTTTAGCCTTTGCTGAGGGTTTGTGTGAAACACTGTGCTGGGCTCTGAGGATAGAGAAATGTTTAAATCATGGTTTCTTCTTTTAAAAAAACTAATAGCAAGTTTATTCATTCATTTATTAATGAAATATTTATTCAGCATCTAGTAGAAAGATTAGCACAAAAAATGGTGTATATCTACTTCAATAATTCAATCACTCAAAATAAAAGAAGGGACTTACTTTCTAATACTTTCTAATAATTTTAGTTTTTAATTTTTAAAGTTCCATGACAACTTAAAAATATCTATTATAGTAGAATTGCTTTTCAAATGCTCTCGATGAGCAATATTATTTTCACCTGTTCATGCTGCATAATGAATGTATGTACAGAGTAACGATCTGCCCCAGTTTTGCTTAGTGAAATAGTGTTGTCAAGACTGTTAATTACCAAGGTTAGAAGGACAGATTTGGAGATAGTTGAACTTCAGTGGAACATCTTGGACCAATTTACACACAACATATAATTGATTCTTATAATAATATATGTATGTTGCCATTTTAACTTATCCCAATAATCTCTATTTAGCTAGTCAAGCAAACAAAATACTCTGTGAAATCACCTACCTTCGTGTCCAGAATTTTGTAAATAAGTGAGTCAAAAGCTCAGAGGAGATGAAATTAATCCATAATAAAAGCATCAGGCTAAAAATAAAAAAAAGTATCTCCTATATCCCTCTCCCTGTATAAAATTTTAACCTTAGATCTCTATTTTGTTGGCAAAAATTGTGAAATTAGATAATTTTTATCTTTATATGCTTCCAGTAATAATTTTATTAGTATGAAAATATCAAGTTGCACTAAATAAACTTAATGACATTCTAGCTTTTTTAAACCATTGCTGATGTCAATGTGTCAATAAAAGTTGAAATGTCTAATTTCTACTAATCTTCAAATGCTTATAAAATGACACATTTCATTTACACTTTTAAAATGCATATTTAATATTCAATATTTTTCTGCTCAGTGGATTAATATTGAGTAGGGCAACTTGACAACTCTCTATTAGAGAACTGGGATCTGGCATCCTCTCCATTTTCAAAACACACTCAAGCAAAGTTCCTTGTTCACATAGGGCTCACATTTTAAAAAAACCCTCAAAATATATTTAAACACCATGAGACAACCTGCTTTATGTATTTAACGAAGGTTAGCAGTTCTTCTCATGCCAAGGAAAGCATATGATTTCAATTTCAGAACATTATTTTATCTAAAACTTGCAAAAATGTCTTTATTTGACTGGAAAGTTAAAGAAGAGTTGTTTGCATGTGTTAACTCAGTATGTTCAGTAACATTTCTCTAACAGCTACGAAGTGTTACATTCTCCAGGATCTGTAATGTAATTTTTAAAAAAGTTATTAGGCTTTCAAAATGACATTTTGTACTTTGTGATAAAAGTTTTCCTACCAATCAAATGAAGAATATTTGAAACTCCATGGTAAATAGCAGTAGTGGGGGAAAAACAACTTTATGAATATATACAAGAATAGCATATTTATGTTCTTAATTTTATTACTATAAATTTATTTTTATTTGTCTCTGGAACTCAGCAAAAACAGAAGAGGGAAATTGCAGGCAAGGGAACAAAAATAGCTAATTTATGTGCATAGGTTCTGTAGCTGTAAATTAAGCTCTCAGTTTCAAAATTTAAAAATTTTTCAAGTAAATCATTAGATCTCTCTCTAGTTAACAATGACATTTTTTTTAATCTTGTTTTTATGCTTTCTACTCCTGGACATGCCAATTTGCACAAAGAGAAAAGAGACCAAAGCAAATTTTTAAAACTTCTCCAATTCCCTTTGTGTGAACCAAGGCTCCTGTACAAAGTCTAAAAGAGAAGCAGAGTATTCAGGGTTTTTTTACTTTTTTTAAAAAAAATTAAATGTTCTTTTCTTTTATTTCTAAATAAAATTGTATACATTTAAGGTATATAATATGATGATTAGATACACACATATATATATAAGGACATGATTACTATGATATTCATTGCAGCATTATTCAAATTAGCCAACCTATGGAAAAAAATTAAGTGTTTGTCAATGGATGAATGGATAAAGAAGTCGTGATATATGTGTCAATGTTTCACAACTTGGAAGACATTACACTAAGTGAAATAAGCCAAATACAAAAAGATAAAATGCATTATCCCACCTATATGTAAAATCTAAAAAAGTTGAATATGTAGCAGCAGAGTAGAACAATGTTTACCATGGGCAAGAAGGTGGGGGAAATGAGGAGATATTGGTCAAAAGATATCCACAAAAGGGACTTTGAAGTGATCAGTATAATCAGAGTTTTCAGTATAGAAGCTTAGTGTTTTTTTTTTTTACAACAGAATGTCTTTACCTACTTCATCCCAACAAATTGGAAAGTTTAAAACCTTAAATCATTAGTATTATTATTCAAATTTATTGCATGCTTACTATGTACAGTGCAATAGAATCCACTCTAGTCAAATATAATATCAAAGTAGTCTGAATGCAATTTTCTTGGAATTTTTAAACAGTTGTTTTGACATAATATGGATATGACCCAAGTTCTAGAGGTTCAAATTCCTTTATCTTTTATTATTATTCTTCAAGATTTGTTGCCCCATTAGTAATTTCCTAGAACATTTCAACATGAAAAGATAGGATATTTACCTTCGAGTTTCCCACATGCATAGGGAATGGTTTCCCAAATCATGTAAACTCCCTGTATTTCCACAATAACTTGGACACACTAAGTGTGTCTACTTTCAAAAAGCAGTGATGGTGAATTAAAAGGAAACATGGCAGAGTGAGAGACGTCCCCAGATCTCTCCCTTTGAAACAACAATAAGCTGAGCATCTAAAACTCAACAAAAAGCACCCAAACTGCACACCAGCATATCTGAGCATGGGATCTGCACAAAGAGCTACCACAGGTCAGAATCCTGTGTGTCAGGTGGTGGACTGGGAGAAATAAAGAAGCTGCCTCTCAAAGCCAAAAGCTCCCAGTAGTGGGAGGGGGAGGAGAGAAAGTGTGGTGAATTCCTGCTGTGATTTCTATGAATAGTACTGCCTGGAAGAGTTTGATAGCTGCACACAGCTGTCAGAAGGGCACAGTCATCTGGGCAGAAAGCAGGGAAGCGGGACAGGACCGCAGAGAAACAACAGTTAATTTCTACTGGCCCCAGTTGCAAAACCGAGGCTGCAGCTTCCAACCACCAATTCAGAGGGCCCCTCTTCCCATACCCTTAAAGACTGATCACCACAGAGCTCTGAGGAATCTGAGCAAATGTTACATAAACTGTAGCTAAAACTGACAGGGATGGGAACTGAGAGTAGCAAGTGTGATTAAATATCTACAAGAAAATATAAAAGATATTTAGGCTTTATATAAAGCAGGGATCCAAGAGGTTTAGATGCCACCTACTGGAAACCAAAAGAAAAGCTCCTTCTTTGCAGCAGGCTAAAGAAAGACCTGTATATAATAAATCTTGTTTCTGGAAAAACAACAGAATACACTTCCATTTAATGTCCAGGAGGAGAAATAGTCCATTAAACACCATGAACAACCGAGATAACAAGGCATCTCAGAAAGAAAGAGAAAAATCTCCAGAAAATAAGCTTAAAGACATAGAAGTATGTAACATAAATGACAAATAATTAAAGATGGTAGTTCTAAAAAAACTCAGTGAGTTCCAAAATGAGTCTTACCAACAACTTTAGGAATTGAAAAAAAACAACTAGATGAGCAGAGCAAGAATATTGAAAGCCTCAAAAATAACAGAATAGATCTTCTGGCGATAAAAAACACACTGCAAGACTTGAAAAATGAAATGGCAAGCTTGGGAAATAGAGTCAACCAAATGGAGGAAATGATCAGTGATATCGAAGACAGAAATTTAGAAATAAATCAGAAAGAAGAAGAGAGAAACCAAGGAATGAATAAGATGAAAGATTAATACAAGAAATAGATGATAACATCAAGAGAGGAAAGCTAGGAATAATGGGCATTATCAATGGTGAGAGACAGGAGCGGAAACTAGAAAATATTTTCAGACAAATAGTGGACAAGAATTTTCCAAAGCTAAGGAATGAACTGGATTTTGGAAATCAAGAAGTCAACGGAACACCCAGTTATCTCAACCCAGAAAGGCCTTCACCAAGACACATTGTATAAAATTTATCATAAATCAACAACAAAGACAAAATTCTCAGAGTAGCCTGGGAAAAGAAAACTGTAACTTATAAAGGAAACACATTAGATTATCTTTGGACTTCTCAGAGCAGACCTTATAAGACAGAAAGGAATGGAATCAAATATTCAAAATAATAAGTGAAAGGAACCACCAGCCTAGAATAATGTAACCAGCTAAGTTCTCTTTTAGATATGAAGGTGAAATTAAGACCTTTCCAGAGATTAAAAAATAAAATGAGGGAATTCTCCACTACAAGGCCTCCACTACAGGAAATTCTGAAAGGCGTCAGGTCACCTAAAATGAAAAACAAAACAAATCAAAAAACAAAAAAAAACAAACAAAAACAAAAACAAAACATAAATATGAGTAAAGTGACTATAAGGCATATAGAAGCATAGGAGTGCAACCCTTACTAAGAACAGGGCATTATAAGCTTAAATAATAATAAGAGAATTGCTATAGCCAGATATTAATTAACATTCAGCATAGACAGGAACAAATTTAGACAACAAATGACTGTAAAAGGGAAGATTCAAAGATCCAAATTCGTAAAGGGGAATGGATATGAGGCACCCACAGAAGAAAATGGACAACTGTATATATGTACCATTACATATTTATAATGGTATTCAAATACCAAAAATTCAGAACTAAAATATATAACACAAAGCAAAAAGAATAAGAGGGAAAACCCACAAAAGATATCTGAAATATAGAAAACAGAAACACATGGACAAGGAAGCAATGGAAACACCGAAATACCAGAAAGCAAAAGATACAGTGGCTATAAGAAGACCTTATATTTCAATAATCACCCTAAATGTAAATGGACTGAACTCACCAATAAAAAGGCACAGAGTTACAGAATGGATTAAAAACAAAACAAAAAAAAACAAAAAAACAACACAATAACAACAACAACAACAAAAACATATGCTGCCTCCAGGAGACACATCTTAGTTCCAAAGACAAATATAGACTCAAAGTGAAAAGGTAGGAAATGATATTTCATGTAAATGGCATTCAGAGAAAAGTGGGAGTACCACTACTAATAGCAGACTAAATAGACTACAAAATAAAAAAAAGGTAAAGAAGATACTAAGGGACAGTTCATAATAATAATGAGAATCATGCACCAAGAACACATAACAATTATTAATATCTATGCTTCCAATCAGGGAAGAAATAACTAACAGAAGTAAAGGTAGAAATAGACAAAAACACTATCATAGTAGGAACCCAAAATACCACACTGTCAGATACGAACAGATCATCCAAACAGAAAATCAATAAGGAAATAACATTCTTAAATGATACATAGACCAACTGGAAATAATTGACATTTACAGAACTTTTTTTCCAAAACATCTGCTTATACAATCTTCCATAGTGTTCATGGAACATTCAAGAACTGACTACATACTGGGACACTGAGATATCCTCAACAAATAAAGGAGAGTTGGAATCATACCAACAATATTCTATGATCATAATGCTTTAAAACTAGAGATTAACTGCAAAAAGAAATCAAGAAGAACCACAAATACATGGAGATTAAACAAGATGCTACTGAAGAGTAACTGGTTCATAAAAGAAATAAAGAGAGATCAAGAGATACATAGAAACTAATAATAATGATAGTACAACATATCAAAACTTTTGAGACACAGCAAAAGCAGTCATAAGAGGAAAGTTCATATCATTAGATGCCTATCTCCAAAAACAAAAATGAGGCCAAATAACCTAACAGTTCATCTTAAAACACTAGAAAAGAAATAAAAAATGAAACCTAAAGTCAGCAGATGGAAAGAAGTAATCAAACTTATAGCAGAAATAAATTAAATAGAAAACAGAAAAAAGACAATAGAAAAAATAAATGCAACAAAGAGATGGTTCTTTGAGAATGTTAATGAAATTAAGAAACCCCTGGCAAGACTCAATAAAGAAAAAAGAGAAAGAACACAAATAAACAAAATCAGCAATAAAAAATAGAAAATCACGATGGACATCACAGAAATACAAAGGATCATACAAGAATGCAATGAAAAAGTATATAACACCAAATTTAATAACCTAGAAGAAATGGACCAATACTTAGAAAAATACAATCTTACTAAACTGAATCAAGAGGAACTGGAAAATCTAAATAGAACAATCAACAGTATGGAAATTGAAACAATCATCAAAAACCTATCAAATAGTGAAAGTCTAGGACCAGATGGCTTCACCAATGAGTTCTATCAAACATTAAAAGATTTAACACCTATTCTCCTCAAACTCTTCCAAAAAATTGAAGAGGAGGCAATTCTTCCCAAAGCATTTTATCAAGGCAATATTACTCTCATACCAAAACTTAGTAAGGATAACACAAAAAAAGAAAACTACATACCAATATCTCTCATGAACACAGATGCAAAAATCCTAAATAATATATTAACAAAATAAATTTAGAAATATATTTAAAAGATTATTTGACACAATCAAGTGGGCTTCATCCCAAAGGCACAAGGATGCTACAACATATGTAAATCTGTTAATGTGATACACCAAATAAACAAATTAAAAAATAAGAATCATATGATCATATCAATAGATGCAGAAAAAGCCTTCGACAAGATACAGCATCCATTTATGATCAAAACACTTAACAAAATCAATTTAGAAGGAAAATACCTTAACATAATAAAGGCCATATATGACAAACCCTCAGTCAACATTATACTTAATGATGAAAAACTAAATATCTTTCCTCCAAGATCAGGAACAAGGCAAGTCTGTCCACTTTCATCATTGTTATTCAATATAACATTTGAGGTCCTAGAAGGTACTATCAGACAAGAGAAAGGTATAAAAGGTAGGAGGGATCACTCTGTCCGACTTCAAATTATACTAAAAAGTGACAGTAATCAAAATGGCATGGTACTGGCAGCAAAACCGACACACAGACTAGTGGAACAGAAATGAGAGTACAGAAATAAACTCATATTTATTTGAGAAAATAATTTTCAACAAAAAAAGCCCAAAACATACAGTTGTGAAAGTAAAGCCTCTTCAATAAATGGTGCTGTGAAAACTGGATATCCACCTACAAAAGAATGAAACTAGACTGTTGTCTATCACAACACACCAAAATTAACTCAGAATGGATTAAGGACCTGAAAATAAGACCTGAAACAATAAAATGTGGAGAAGAAAACATAGGAACTTAACTCAAGGATCTTGGACTTAAAGAGGCTTTTATTAATTTAACCTCAAAAGCAAGGAAAGTAAAAGCAAAAATAAATGAACTGGATTACATCAAACTAAAAAGTGTCTGATTAGCAAAAGAAATTGTCAGCAAGGTAAAGAGAAAGCCATCTGAATGAGAAAATATATTTGTATGCCAAGCCTTCTATAAGGGCCTAATATCCAAAATATACAAAAAACTTATACAAATCAATAACAAGAATAACAACAACAACAACAAAACAATGATCAAATCAAAATATAGGCCAAGGCTCTGAACAGACAGTTCTCCCCAGAGGACATACAAATGGCCAATAAATATTTTGAAAGATACTCGACATTGTTAGGTATTAGGGAAATGCAAAGCAAAACTACAATGAAATACCACCTCATACTTTTTTAGAATAGCTATAATCAACAGGAGAATTAGTAATACATGTTGGAGAGGATGTGGAGAAAAATGAACCCTCATATACTGCTGGTGGCACTGCACATTGGTACAGCCACTATGGAAAACAGTATGGAGTTTCCTCAAAAAACTAAGAATTGATCTACCATATGATCCAGCAATCCCTCTACTAGGTATTTACCCTAAAGGCTTCAAACATCGTATCTATAAAGATATTTGCACAGTAATGTTCATAACAGCATTATTCGCAGTGGCCACGACATGGAAGCAAGTGAAGTGTCCTATGATAGATTATTGGCTAAAGAAGCTGTGAAACATATATACAATAGAATATTACTCAGCCATAAGAAGAGTTGAAATACTGCCATGTGTGACTACATAGATGAACCTCGAGATAATCATGCTAAGAGAAATAAGCCGGAAAGAAAACGTTGAAAATCACATGAAATCACTTATATGTCGGATATAAACCTAAAAGCAGCAAATGAACAGGTCAAACAGAGACTCATGGACATGGACTATAGACTAATGCTTACTAGAGTATAGGGGGTGGAGAGGCAGGGAGATGTAGACAGGGTAAAAGGGTTAAATATATAGTCATAGAGGGAAGGTGAAGTGGGTAAATAGAAAATTTTGGTAGTTGAAGGAAACTGGACTTTGGGTGGTAAACACACATTAGAATATACAGATGTCAAAGTATAATGTACACCTGAAAATAATATAATTCTATTAACCAATGTTACTCCAATAGACTTAATTGGAAAAACAATTCAAAATGAAAAAAAAAACAATAATGCTGAAGTTTGTTGTTTTTCTAAGGAGAATAAAGTTTTCCTTGCTAAAATAAAGAAAATGTTAATGAGTACCTTTAGACAAGATGAATTGCAACCAGGACTCATTCTTCTACTTTTCTCTGTGCTCTTCCTTCTATCACTCTATATAATTTATCTTCTACTAAATTTCTAAATAATTTTACAGTAGCTCCTTGCCTTCCATACTTTGTTTAGGAATTTTTAACATGATTTTTAGCATTATTAAATAGCAAATTCTAAAGTATAGTTTACCTGTTTTCTATTCCAATATCAGAATCCAAAAAAAAATACTAAGGTTTTATATTCGCAGCTGCTATTATGAGGATATCGAAAAAATAGATATGTCTCAAAAAGTGTTTGTAAGCAATGAGGATGTATATCTTTCATTTTTTAAAAGAAAAGCCATATTAAATTCATTTGTTCATTATTAAATCAATTTAGTTATCCCCCTCCTCACTCTCCTTGTCTTCTCCTTATGTTTCTTATCTAAATTCTTAGGCTCAAAATTGTGTGTTCACTTGACTAATTCTTTTTTATTTCTTAGACCTAGGCAATACATAAGTCTTGTTAGTATTATTTAGACATGTTTGCACCTTAAATTTTATTCCCAGAGAAAATTTGTCATTCTAAAACGCTATTATCCTTTGACTGGATTATGACAGCTTACTTGACTCTATAGTTTTTCTCCCTGATTAAGCACCCTTAGTATACCATAGTTAATCTAGTTTCCTTTAAATGATATACCCATTATATCATTCATCTTCTCAAAAACTATGGTATGTCCATATTTACTGAAACTACTCTGTATGACTTCCAAGGCCCTCTATAACCAGAGACCCTTTGCTTAGTTGTTCAGGTCTATTTCCCACTTTTCATTACACAATTACTCTGCTTCCATTAGGCTATTTTTTTTTACCCTGTGCTGCTCATGTTATCCAAATAATCTTGAAGTTTCAAGAAGATTACATCTTATCCATGAATTCTCTCCACCCTTCAGCCTGTAGTGAGTAATTTCTTTCTAGAATATTCTATAAGACATTTTATGACTCCTTATATTGGCATTTTATTTTATAGTCTTGCATTTAAAAAATTATTTTAAATGTTAAATTATTTTATCCTATTTTCCTAATCAGTGTAGAAGCTCTTTGAAAGTATGGACTTCTGTAATTTCTTGTAGATGTTCTACAGAGCCTAGCATATTATTACACACATTATTATCTTCTATGAGTATCTATTAATAAAGAGATTACTAACATTTCTTGATAAGAAAAGTTAAATGAGTTAAATATCATTTGTGAATTTTTAACTTACTGCCACCAAGCCATCCACTCAGTGAATGAGAATACCTGTTGTGTATACCTTCTTCTGTCATTCGACAGGAAAAGTGTTTCCTTGTTTATATACTCTGATTATTAAGATTATTAAGTCACCAAAACTGACTTAATAATCTATGTTTTTTATAAAAACAGACATTTGCAATTTTGTGATTCTATATATTATGCAGATGGACAATCATTATCTATTTTACACTATGGTAGATGATATTTCTATAGCACATAGATCAGATATGCTTTTGTTTTTCTTTTCAGTGTTACATGTGTGGCCTCCATATTTTGAAATACATGATTTTCAATGATATATAACATTTATATTTTTCAGTTACAGTTTTAATCACAGGTTTTCAGAGTAGGAAATTACTTTAAAGGTTATCTAATTCAAATGGCCTACCTAATACTAGAATCTCTTATATGAAATTTATTCATTTAATACCTCACATATACTAGTCAATCAAGCAGATAGTACTTGACTAATGTGGTGACTTGCAACTCTCAACTGCGTGAAGCCACCTATTCTATCATAGAATGCCTTACTGGGGAGGTCTTTCTTGTATATCGTTGAAATCTGCTTTCTGGAATTTCCTTTGTTTAACTTATTTCAGTTATCATTTTTGGAAACCATGGACAACATAAAACAATTCCAGAATCTGTTCTATAAGATAAGCCATTAATATTTAAAATAACTCTCATGCTACCTTAAATTAATATTTCTCTTCTCCCTGTCACACAACTCCTTCTATGATTTCCAAAGTCATATGATTCCAAGTCTCCTCACTACCTTGCTTGTTCTATCCTAAATATGTTCCAGTGTTATTCTTATTACACTTATGTGATCTAATGATCATAATTTGCAACATCCCCTTTACTGAAATTAAATAAATAGATAATAAAACATACCTACACACATCGTCTATGAAAATCTATATAATTATTGAACTTTAATATAAATGAAAAATAAAATAAAACAAATTTATAATAGAATAAAATATTTTACAGTTTATAAGTTACAACTAAATATTAAGTCAAAAACATTCCCTCAGATTTTCAAAGTATTTCCTGGGGGACAGCAGCTAATGTACTAATCTCCCTGATAATGCACACTTCTAATAGGGTCTAAAGCTCTTTAAAATAGGCGGATAATTTTAAATGTAGCCCTTCGCATATAATTTAGCCTACTCATAAAGAGTAAAATTATTTTTCGCTTCATTCTATGTGACTGTACTTCTATTATTATATCCTAAGATTAGAAGATCTTTCTTACTTATTCTCTGGGCTTACTGTTAAAATTTTCTAAGTGTAAAGTTATGTTGCTTCCTTTTATATTTAAATATATTAAATATGCAAATATAGCAGACATTCCCATTAAATGTATTAGGCTAGATTTGGAACACTGCCCAAATCTATTGATATTTTTGAGTCATGTTTCTATTATGCATATTATTAATTTTGTTCCCCAGTTTAATTTCATCTATAAATTTGATAAATATTCCTTTTATGCCCTTATTACAAAAAGAAGGCTAGGAGAAAGACAACTACATAGCAAACCTCTAGGCAGTATACTGAGAATATATAGCACAGTTGAGACAGAATGACTAACAGTTTAAGAATGCTTACTCTAGAGTCACAGTATTATATACAAATAAAAACTTTGCTACTTTACTGGCTACATGAATTTAGAAAACATTGTGCCTCAGTTTACTCATTAGCCAAATTGGGTTGAATACAGTATTTCTATAGAACTGATTTAAATAACTAAGATGATATACTAAAGGTCTGGTGCTTTATAAATGCTCAGTAAATGTTTTAAAGTTTTAAGAGCACAAGTCATGAACTTGTTGCTGTGTTGAGCCAGTAACCCAGCCATTTTCTATTTGAATCAACACTTTACAGCTCTGGGAAACATTTTTTTTTCCAAATGTATAAATTATGTATTACTATGGAACAAATTACAACAAAACATAGTAGCTTAAAACAACAAACACTTATTATCTCACAGGTTTTGCAGATCAGAAAAATCTGGGTACAGCTTCTCTGGGTTTAGATGACTCAGGGTTTCCATTAGGCTGCAATCAATATGTTGGGTTGTGGTCTCACCTCACAGCTCACCTGAAGGTAGATCAAGAGTAATCCACTTCTAAACTCGCTCATGTGACTGTAGGCAGGCTGACATCAGCTCCTTACCATGTGGTTCTATTCATAAGGCAACTCACAACATGGCAGCTGGGTTCTCTCAGAGTGAGCCAGTGGAAGGGGGAGAGAGAGAGAGATTGAAAGATAGAGAAAGAAGAAGGAGAAAGAGAAAGAAGAAAAAAGAAAGGGAGGAGGAGGAGGAAGAGGAAAAGGATAGGTATCACAGTCTTCTGTAAATTACTCACAGAAGTGACATCCCATCATCTTTACAATATCCCACTGCTTGTAATCAAGTCAGTGCAATGAGAGAGGTTTACATAGGATATGGATACTGGGAGGCAGTGATCATTGGAGACCATTTTAAGCATTGCCTACCACACTTAGTAAGCTACTGGCAGGGCAAGATAGGAAGGCTGGGAACCACCCAGATTTGGGTAGCTCTCTAAATCACACAGTGACCAGAAGCTAGAACTGGAGCATATTAACTTACCTGGTCCCATCCTTATGACATACTCATCCCTTGTTTTAGGACTGGCAAAGGCCCAGAAAAGAATATTGCACTAGACATAGAGGAATGGAAAAAAGGGCACTGGCCTGTGTTGGAATCTCATCTCTGCCACATGTTAGCTATTTCACTTTACTAAACCTCAATGTATTCAGTTTGGAAATTTAATGTTGTCTACCATGCGGAGTTGTTGTGAAGAACAGATATAGGTAAAACCTGTAGTGCAAGTTCTCAAAAAAGAAAGGCTATTACCTGCAAAAGAATGAAACTAGACTGTTGTCTATCACCACACACCAAAATTAACTCAAAATGGATTAAAATATTGAAAATAAGACCAGAAACAATAAAATGCATAGAAAGAAAACATAAAAACTAAACTCAAAGACCTTGGACTTAAACAGGATTTTATGAATTTGACCTAAGAGGTAAGGGAAGTGAAAGGAAAAATAAATGAACGGACTATATCAAACTAAAAAAACTTCTGCTCAGCAAGAGAAATAATCAACAAGATAAAAATACAATCATATAAATGAGAAAATATATTTGCAAGCAATGCCTCCATTAAGGGCCTAATATTCAAAATATACAAAGAACTCATACAACTCAATAACCAAAAAACAAACAAACAAACAAACAAAAAGATCCAATCAAAAAATGGACAGAGAACCTGAACAGACACTTCTCCCTAGAAGACATATAAATGACCAACAAATATTTGAAAAGATGCTCAACATTGGTAGCTATTAGGGAAATGCAAATCAAAACCACAATGATATACCATATCACACCGGTTAGAATAGCTATAATCAACAGGACAAGTAATAACAAATGCTAGAGAGAACGCAGAGAAAAAAGATCGATCCCTCACACACTGCTAGTAGGACTGCAAATTGGTACAGTCACTATGGAAAACAGTATGGAGGTTCCTCAAAAAACCCCCAAAACAACAACAACAACAAAAAAAAACAACAACTAAGAACTGATCTACCATATGATCAAGCAATTCTTGAGTATTTGCCTACTTTTTTTCTATTTTTTTCCACAAAGATATCTGTGAACAATTCAAATGCATGTTCCATAACACGGTTCTTTTGTTAGAGGATATATAGTAAAGTGATTGTTACTTAAAGTTATATCCCAAAGAATAGCATGATAAGGTCTACCTGGAACAAATTAGGATCTGAGCAAAGGTACTATTATGTGTTTAACCATTTCTCCCCTTCTATTGATCTCTTCTTCATGTCCCTTTCATCTAGGCAGTCCTTCCTATCTTTGATTCTCTTAATCTTGATGATAAATACTAAATAATAATACTTTAATAATTAAATAATACTTTAATGTAAATTTGTGTTTTTATTGTTCAAGAGTCCTGTTGGGTGAAAAATCTCTGAAATGATCTCTAATTGTGCTATTTTCGATATTATGGCACCTAATGCAAGGAGGAGACTTGTAGAAATACTGAGGTTTTTTTCTTTGTCACTCAAATTTTAATATTTTCTTACTCTATATCAGTCTTTGATAATTATAACTCTATGGTTTCTAACTAATGTTGATTTGTTTTGTTCAGTGATCACAGGTAAAAATTCAAGTATATATTTTATAAGCCTTCGTTCTATAATTGAAGTAACTTTTTAAAAAAGTCAAAATTAGGATCAAGAAAAAAAGTGGAAAAGGTGACATAGTTGCTATGATTAGGTATCACTTTTGTCTTGTGCACCCTAGCAGCTAAAAGAAAAAAATAAATCATTTTACCTTACAATGAACACATGTTAGGTGCCAGGAACTTCAATAGATACTTTGACATTATATTTATCTTCACAACAATCATGGTGAGTAGGTATTAAAATCCTCATTTTACGGATGAAGTTATTGAGGTTGGAAAAACTATCTTGCCCAGTTTTACAAAACTCCAATCCTAAGTGGAGCCAAGTTTCAAATCAAGAATTCTCTGACTTTCATTCTCATGTAGTTTTCACAGTAAGACAGGAAGGAAAATAATAATTCCCCAGAAATAAAGGTTTTGGCATTAGATTATAAAAATAATTTTGTATGATATTGTATAAAGAAGACTGAGCAATATGATGAACAGTGCCCTTAATAACAGATTTATAATAAATGCAGAAGAAACATTTGTATAGCTGTTTGGCTATTTTTAATGACATTTGGTAACTGCCTAAAGCATAACATTCAAGTATAAGTTAGTGAAACTGATTCAGCAAATACTAAGTTAATATGATCTTATGATACAGCCTTTTGGTGGCTTAAGGTTATTCAAGAATAACCTTATATACTTATATACAATATAACCTTATATACAATAACATATATACTTCAAAGAGGTTTGTATTCATGTTAGAATTAGACAAGCCAATGACTACAATGAAGTAAGTTAATTGCTATCATAGAGGTTCGTTCATACTGTACCAAAGAAGCCCTTAAACCTATCTGGCAGAGTTAAAGAGGTTATCACAGTGGAGGTAATGTTTGAGATGAGACTTGGGGGATAAGTATGACTTTCTAAGGCAGACAAGGAAATGGTGGACAATCTGCAGAGATAGATGTGTGTAGGCTATATTCTCTGATATATTGCTCATTATAGGTAGATTCATAAGCTGAAGAATTCAGACACTAATAATAGCTATCATTCGCTAATCATTTCTACACATTTACTAAACATTTGTTTATTAAACACAAATATAAAGACAAAAAATTAATTTTTTCAGTGGGTAAAGTGAGTCAATGAGAGATCAAGTAAGTTGCCTAAACCACATAGTTCTTTCAAAGGGCCCATGTTATCAACTACTGCGCTAATTTAATGTGACAAGGTCGCCATCTTACGAAAGTTAAAAAGCTTGACCAATATTTGCATCCAGATGAAAAGGCATCCTACTTTCTCAAGGAGGTAATATGTGGGGATATCTTTAGGGAAAACCAGACTTTTCTTTTAAGGACGCATATTCATATTTATTCTAGTGTATCGGAACAAGTGAATCCCTCAGATGCCTAAGTTCTAATAAATCATGGCATAAATGGAGTTGGACTAGAAAAATGATCAAAACAATAGTTACTAAGCATTTTTCATAATGGAAGAAAATTCATGTGAAATTTGATACAAAGCTAAGTTTCTTACTGTTTTACTATGATATATTAGTTGCAAAATGTTCTCCTCCCTGACTATGAAAGTAACAAAATGAGTTCTATGCTTCTAGGAGCAATTTTGAATGGATGAGCTCAGTTTTGAAAAAAAGTGCCAAAAACAATGACTTTAGTATTTTATATAAATGTTGAGACATTCTAAACAGAAGTTTGTTAAATGAGGCTACTCTAGTTCTTGACAGTAAAACCATGCCATCAGTAGATAGATAGACACTAAACTGTTTTTGTACACAACATCTGCACAGGGAGATTCAATCTATCTATAAGTGATATCAAACCATTAAGTTGCACATTAAAGACAATGGCAGGTAACACATGGCATTATTTATCTCTTGAAACATTGATCTTTCAAGGGACTATGCCAGTCTCTTCTGATTATTACATGGTATTAAGTGCCCATTTAAAGTATTAGATTCTGAGGTTCTACTTGAAACTTCTATCTAGGATGATCCTTGGAATTATGATGATCAACCACACCTGGAAACAGCCTTATGTCATTTGGGGCAGATGTCTTCACAGCTGAAAGACAACATAGTAATGGTTGGCAGCAGAGTATTCTACTTACAATCTAATTGTGAAATGTTTTCTAGGGCTATCACATCAATTGATCTAGAGTTTTAGAGAGATAGAGGGTTAACACTTTAGAAAATGGAGTGAAGTACACTTTGAATAGATACAAAGAAAATTACAACTAAAGAAATGTAAGAGTAAACAATTTTGAAAGACTAAAATGTCAGGTAGCAAAGGGTCTTCCCTCTAAGCTATATTAAATTAGAGGTGTTTGATTAATAGTATAAAGTGTTGAGTTCTGACATACCAGTTAAACAAAATTTCAGAGTCTCTAAAATTTCAGTCAGCATTATTCAACACTGATTGAGAATTTCTATGACATGCTAGACACTGGAGATACACTAGAGAGCACAGTGATTTCTGCCTCTGCCCTCATGCAGTTTCTGTTCAATCCTGTTGTGACCGGAATAACCAGACTCAACCTGAGTGCTCTGATATTAGAGGCAGTTTATTAGCCGGCGGCTGTCCTTCCAAAGGAGCAGCCCCGAAACATAAAGATACAAGGGTTTTAAGCCCAAAATCTCATTCTTCATTCTGTCTAAATCACAAAGGTTTAATATTTCTTCTATTCTCTACCTGTCAACCTAAAG
>PVKZ01005522.1:0-30545 GCA_004027375.1 Macroglossus sobrinus | reverse complement strand
AGCGGGTGTCCAGAAGCGAGACATGGCAATTAGCACGTAGGCTCTTAACCTTAACCCATTACTACATCTTTGTGACCCTTTTAGTAGCACGTCATCACAATCCTTTAGTAGATACAGACATTAAAATTAGAGTCATAGAAATAACCACGCAATTTCACTTGTGGTAAATGCAATGAAATACAGTTAAGGGGATCTCCAAGTGTAACAGAGCTGACCTAGTCTGGAGAGTCAAGGAGGGTTTCCCTAAGAAAGTGACAACTTACCTAAAATCTGCAAGGTAAGAAGTTAACAAAGTAAAGAATCTCTAAGGAGTAAAATAAGGGAATACCTCACAGGTAGAAAGCACTTCAGGTAGAAAGAACAGCATGCAAAACAAAATCTGAGGCATGAAGTTATATAATATTATTGAGGAAATTAAAAAGAGCCAGTCCATCTGGAGCAAAAAAAGCAATAATAAGAAAATAGAAATGTGTCTGGAGAATGGTGGTCATATCAGGCTGGGCCATGTAGGCCATGTTAAAAATTTTGGTCTTTATCCTAAAACAATAGAACAATACTGGTTTATTTAAATCAGTGCAGTGACATGACCATATTTGCATTTTGAAAACATCATTCTGGCTGCAGTGTGGAGAACTGAATGGAGGAGTGCAAGAATGGTTGTAGGAAAATGAATTAGGGGGCTATAGTAGTTGTCCAGTTGTTGAAAGCCATTATTGCTGAATGCCCTACAGACAGGGTTAAAAAGTACCTGCAAGCTAGAAGTTTGCAGGGCAGAAGGAGGAAGATTGGCTTAAAGGATAAGCTTGTTACTGAAGGAGAAAGATTGGCTTAATGAATAAGCTCGTTACTGAAATTATTTGCATATCTGTGGGTGTTGCTTCTCATGCATATCCTAGGGTATAAGTATACTGTTCTTAATAAACTCGGGGGGCGCAGTATTTACTGTTAACCCTCCTGACTCTATCTTTTGCCTCTCTCTCTCTCTCTCTCTCTCTCTCTCTCTCTCTCTCTTTATCTTTTTTTCTTTCTTTTCTCAATCCTCACTCCCCCTCCAAGGAACTTTTCAATCTTAGCCAGCGGGCTCCCGCATCCAATCAAGTCAAAACAGTGGCACAGGAAAGGGTTGTAGCAGTAGAGATGGTGAGAAATGAATGAATTTGAAAAATGTTAAAGGTGAATTTTGAACCTGAAGATAAGGAATCATTATGCATCAAGGATAATTCTTAGGACTCTAGTTTACACAACTGGATGATGCTATTCATTAAAATAGAAAAAAAATATAAATGATCTGGTGGCTGGAATTTGAAATCAAAATCTTGAGCTTATCCATGTTGAATTTGAAGTTCTGCTTTAATATGCAAAATGTCAAGTAAGAATTTGGACATGTCGGTTTGGGATGGAGATAAAATAATTAAGAGGCATTGGCACATATGATATAGCTGAAGCTAGTTATAAGTTAGTATCTAAGTTAGGAAAAACAATAACTGGTTATCTACATCCAGTTAAGACATTACAGAGCCTGGAATAGAGTAAATAAGTTAATACATATATACCATACCATACCATACATATATACCATTATACATATATATAATGCAGTGGCTGTACACGTAAATGTAACCAAGATGTCAAAATACCTTTAAAGATAGCCTTGTTTTACAACTATATGCAATATATCAGAAATTGCTATGTAAACCTATTTCTGAAGACAGATGCCTTTATACCTGAGAATCTGCTTCAATCTATAAAACCTGTGTTTGCAAGATCAATGAACTTCATAAGTATAATCTCATTCATGTCTTTATGTGACTGTCTGAGATTAAAGCATGATCCAAATACATTTTTTCCCAGTAACTTCTGGACAATTTAACTACTATCAACAAGTGGTTAATGTCCTAAATCTAAAAGCTCTATTCTTATACAGGGGTGCATATTTATATTGACATATATTAGCATTAGGAACACCAATCTGGCTGGTTCATAGAATGGAACCTTCTAAACTTTGCCTTGTTAATCTACTAGCATAAAATAAAAATTGTTTCAACAATACATTCTTACTCTATGAATATTTATCTATTATTTGGAAAGATAGTAGAGATTGATGATCTGTATATGAGTAGACAAGTAGTTAACTCTACAAAAATTTTATCCCTACATGTACCAGTTTTTAGTAATAGTGAGTTAGTGTGTGTTGTATTGCAGTGGGCACTCAAAAACCCTCATTACCAAGTTGGCTTACAAGTCATCTATGTAAAGTTCAATAAGGTCAAGGCCAAGGAGAGGAAGCCATTAGTGTTTAACAGACATTTATTAAGAGCTAATAATTTTCTAGACACTGTTCTTAGTGGTATATATGTGTTAACTCATTTGATCATCAAAACAACCCCAGGACATAGGTGCTATTATTATCATATGTTTATAGATAAGTGAATAAATGCAAAGGGAGTATTTCAATTGACCGAGTTCCAAAGTTAGCAAGCCACAGAACCAGAGTTCAATGGTATGTGGCCAAAAAGTGTCCACTGTCTTAACCACTACACTGTATTGCCTTCTATAAAATATATAAACAGCAGTGAATCCACCTTCTTATTAAACAAAGTCAAGCTTGGATTCTGACACAGTCCTTCCTCTTAGAGAAGATGGAGAAGGGTAGGGCAGAGAAGAGGTCACGGGGTCAACATTGCCTCCTTTCTTTTAGTTCTGCTTCTAGTAAATGGAACAATGTGATACACTTTTCCTGTGTTTCCCCACCTAGACAGCTTATGATTTTAGTGGTGCCTTTATAGAGAGAAACAACCTGCTCTAGCAGTTTCTGCATTAGAGTTTGTATGAAACCTCTCATCTGACTACAAACAAAGTTCACAGCTGCTTATCTTAGGAGACTTGACAAAGTCACAGCTTGAAATGGTATGATTAAGTAAAAATTTATTCAATTTAATAATTCAAGAATAGTTTGCCTGTGTCTATTAGAAATAATAGGGAATCATTATCATACATTATTTTAAAACTAGCAACTATATATTTTTTTGCATTTTGTTTAATACTTGTTGATAAAGATAATGCAAAGGTATACATACAAATGAAGACAAGGTGTCAAAAATTCTTAAAGACAGCCTTGCTTTACATCTATATACAATATATCAGAAATTAATTGAAGACAGGTGTCTTTCTCCAATCTATAAAGCTTATATTTGTAAGATCTATTTTTTATAGAAGAATGTATAAAACAAAGTTTTAGAATTGAGTACTTCAAAAAAATTGTTACTGATTCATCACTTTTACTATTACTGCCTTATTCTTTCTGTGCCTTTGTCTTGAGTTTATTTTAGTTTTAAAGCTAAAAATGTAGTATTTTCAAGAAAATTTGAATCATATTTAATAACCAAGCTTACATTTATGATACCACAGGGAAAAAACAAATCTTTTGCCTTAACCAATTTTAAATTGGTAATCTAAATTGTTTTTTGGCTAGATAGAGCTTTTTCTTCATTCATAAATTAGAAAGGTAGACAGACAGATAGATATACATAATAATGCCACGTAATTTGTTTCAAATTATACAGATCTATTTATAGATCACTATGAATCAATTTAAATTCTCTACTTTATCCACTCAAGTAATCTGATTTTAAAATATCTTCTGATTTTGGGGTATTTCATTTTGTTTTCACTCCTTCGTTCTATTAATTTATCAGCAGGACAATCACAACTTTTATAAACTATTTAGTGTGTACCTAGAATTATGTGATGGTGCGAGGAAATAGAAAACATTACCTAACTCTTTAAGGGGTTTACAATATGATGAAAAGTTCAAATGTATTAAGTAATTAAAGAATAAGATGAGATAGTTCTTGAAACCACTTTTATAAGCCTCCATCTAATGGAGGGGAATTAGGTGTAGAGAAGATAGGTAGGGCTAATACAAACTTATCTGGGGGATGTTGGTAACAAAAAGCAGTAATGAATACAGAAATAGATTAGTAATGACTGATAAGATGTTTATACTCATATACACAGTAGCCCTCATAGGTAACAAAGATACCTACTGGAGACCCTGATGCTCAGATAGCTATACAGACACATAAAATTTTATCATCATGCTATTGCATCTACTGCTTTAACAATAAATGTACTGTGTATGACTTTATGTATTAGCAGATATTGTATTTTCCAAAAAATGAAAGCAATAAGATGCAAATAAAGGTTCAAAATTGCAAGCTGATATACAAAAATGTAAATCTCTCAACATTTCTTGGCTCTGGTCTGGAAGTTTAACATGTTTAAGCAAAAAGCTGAAGAAATTTAAATATTTGGACATAAATGTAATGTGTTTCATGTATTTTATTCTAGATGAAATTAACATACTTTATTTAGCAAACAAATTAGTAATGTGAATATTGACTGCAAATGCATTATTATACATAAATATCACGTTTATTTTATCAAAAAATAAATGGGAAGACATAATACCAGGGTTTTTAAATGGGTGTTTTATTTAAAGAAAAAGAAATGTAATCATATATTATTACATTTTGTAAATATTAGTTAAAAGGAATTTGCAAAAAAAACCCACAAATATATCTCAGAAATCTATTTTGCCTTTATCATACAGAAGTGTTGAACATAATTTGCATTCAGTATTTATTCATTTATTTTAGAAATTGTGTCTATCTTTCAACAGTGCACAAGACATAACATCTGTAAAATTTTCATGATATGAGGTAGTTTACAAGTTTTTTTAGAAAGAGGGAAATAGAAAAATAATAATTATTGAATAATAGAGAATAGGTGACTATTCTTTGGAATCAGACAGGGATTTACAACCTGACTTTACTGTTTACTAGCTGTGTGACCATGAGGGAGTCATTATTCTTTCTGGGCCTCAGTTGCCTCATTTTAAAATATGCTTATAACAATAGAACCTATTGTGAGGCTCACTGTACATGAAGCATTTGAAGTGTTTCGCAGAACCCTTCAGCCCATGACACAAACAGGTTCTCAATAAATAATAACTGTTACAAGAGTTAGTTTTGCAATTGAAATATGTTTGTACACACACACACACACACACACACACACACACACACACACACATCTAGTAGTTCTCCCAAAATGTTCAGTCTATTTTGTTCTATCGTAACATTAAATGTGCACCACGAAGTGTTAATATATAATATCCATTTTCTGAGGTGGAATTTAAAAGAAGAGCATTAAGTTATGTTAAAGTAATTTGTAGTTCGTTATTCTCTAGTAATGCCAGTTTTAATTATGTTTTTCATTATTTTTTTCATTATCATATCACTCCCTACCCAGTCTCTTCACCCTCCTCTAGATGTGGCATCATTACACATGGACAGATATATGGGGTAGGAGTGGGCACTGCAATGCACCAGCTGGACTGGTGTGGTCAGAAGTACCCATGGTTTTTCTATTGGAGTTTCCATATTTGAGGTTACATTGCAAACAGAGCTGGGGGAAAGGGAAGGAAAGCAACAACAAAGTAATTCCCATGCTCTCCTTTGATTGGCTAGAAAGGTTAATTCTACATGCACGCACTCAGAAAACTCAGCTAGAAGAGGATGGGGGGAGGTGCTGAGTTGGTTATCAGCCACCAGACACTTGTATCACTGTGCAACTGAGCATGCCTGGATGTCCCTTGCCACTGAATTGTCTGCTCTGAAGCTGCAGAGCTGGATATCGACCATCCAGATCCTGAGACTAGTAAATCCATACTCTGAACCCCTATACTTACTTCATCACTGTATATATGCAGTTACATCCTTCTGAAAAGTTCTTCACTATCTATGCCTACGGAAATCCTGTGCATCCCTAAGTACCTGCCCCAATGCCCAAGGGAGCTCTCATGCATGATGGGGTTCAGCCTAGGCACCTCAGACTGACTCTTCCCTCCTTGGAGCAGGGAAAGAGATATCTCTCTCCTCTTCCATTCGTCCCATCCCTGAGGGTTCTGAGGTTTCAGAGCACTAAACATCACGGAGGAATACCCTTCTATTAGCTCCCAGCCTCCAACTCCTCAATGCAGTTCTCTTGGTTCCTGACTCCATGCCTAGCGCAAAGTGAAGCCTATTAAACTACATTTGGGACACACCCCCAAAGGGTTCTGGCGCAGGAGCACAGGGACCTCAATTTGAGAATTAAGAGGGCAAAAAAAAAAAAAAAGGTTGAAAATGTATAACAGACGCCGGTGGAGGGGATGAGACCAAAGGGGCTGCAGAACAGACCTAAGGAGGAGGGTCGCCCTGCCTCTGCCGAACACCCCCATCAACCATCAGGTTCACAAATTGTAGCAAAGGAGCTCCCAGGATTGCACCAAGTGCACATTTGTTTCTTCGACATTGTCCGGGCTCCTTCTAGCCTCATACTTAACATTTTAGTTTTTGGATTATATTTAAGTATTTTAAGAAGGCTGGTTGGTTACTTTCCTGGGGATAGTGAAACGCCCAGAGTAGGATATCAGGTGGTCTGGGCAGGCGCAGTAGGTTGTGTCCACTTGGAGAAGGCTGGGGCTCCTGGAGCGCGGGCCCTGGGTGAGTCTACACGCGCCGGCTCCATTCTCCACCTCCCGCCACCCTCTGACCCCTCCCAGCCTGGTTTGTGCTACCCATACCCCACCCCTGCTCCCCGCTGGCTCCTCCCGCTACCTCCGCCCCTCCCCCTCGGCCCCCCGCGTTGATTTCGTCTCACACAGACTGCGCTCCTGCCGCGCTGTGGGCAGCACTTCCCGCCCTTGCGTAGATCAGCGCCGCCCTAGCTGCCAAGCTCAGCCCCGCGCTCCGCTCTCTCTTGCCGGCTTTACCCCGGACCACGCCGTCCTCGCCTCCTTCGCCGCTGCCGCCGCGCCCGGACTCAGTAGGCTTTTCGCTCCGCTATTGCCCTTGCCTCTTGATCCTTGAGAGCCCGTATTCCTACTTGAGTGGGAGAAGCCACTGCGGGTGCCACGCGCCGCCGCCGCCACTCTACCACCGCCCACCATGGCCCCGCAGAAAACAGGTAGCAGGAAGCGGAAAGCGCTCGCTATCTAGGCAGCCGCCACGAGCTCGTCGTCTCAGGGCTGGGAGGCAACAAACGGCGAGGGCCCACTGCTGCCCAAGAAGCAGAAACGTCCGGCAACGCGGCGCTCGCTGGTGCACTACCTGAAAGGCCGCGAGGTGGGCGCGCAGAGCCACACGGGGCTCCCGAGCTTCGAGGGCGAGCTGCGCGGCTACGCCATGCGGAAGCTGCCCGAGCTGCTGCGCGAGAGCGAGTTGGCCCTGGGCACCCTCAACAAGATGTTTGCTTCCCAGTGGCTGAACAACAGGCAGGTGGTGTGCGGCACCAAGTTCAACACGCTCTTCGCAGTGGACGTGCAGTCGGGCCAGATCACACACATCCCGCTCATGCGGGACAGGGGAGCTGGGCTGGCCCGTACCCAGCCGAGCTGCAGCATCCATGCCATTGAGCTGAATCCCTCCAAGACACTTCTGGACACTGGGGGCGAAAACCCCAACAGCCTGGCGGTCTACCAGCTGTCCGCCCTGGACCCCGTGTGTTTGGGTGACTGTCACGGCCACAAAGACTGGATCTTCGCCATTGCCTGGATGAGTGACACAGTGGCTGTGAGCGGTTCCCGCGACGGCACTGTGGCACTGTGGAGGATGGATCCCGACACGTTCAATGGCATCATAGCCTAGTACAATGACGCAGGGCTCCCGATGTACGCCCACATCTGTCCGAGGGACATGGAGACCATCTCTAGGTCCAGTACCAACCCCAGTAACCGGAAGGTTCGAGCCCTGGCTTTCAGTGGCAAGAATCAGGAACTGGGAGCAGTGTCCCTAGATGACTTCTTCCCCCTGTGGAAAGTCAGGAGCACCCTGTCCAGACTGCTGTCCATCAGGCTGCCCTACTGCCGAGAGAACGTGTGTCTGACCTACTGCGATGAGTTGTCTCTGTACGCGGTGGGCTCCCAGTCCCATTTCTCCTTCCTGGATCCACGCCAGTGCCAGCAGAATATTCGACCCCTTTGCTCCTGAGAGGGAGGTACAGGTGTGCGCTCGCTGAGCTTCTATCAGCACATCATCACCGTGGGCACGGGCCACGGCTCCCTGCTCTTCTATGACATCCACGCCCAGAAGTTCCTGGAGGAAAGGGCCTCGGCCAGCCCCGACTCCTCCCTGGGGCCCACAGGGAGGAAGCTCAAGCTCACCTCTGGTGGAGGCTGGCTCAACCATGATGACCTGTGGGTGAACTACTTCGGTGTCATGGATGAGTTTCCCAATACGCTCTACACTCACTGCTACAACTGGCCGGAGATGAAGCTCTTGGTGGCTGGGGGGCCTCTCCCTTCAGGTCTCCATGGGAACTATGCAGGCCTCTGGAGCTAAGGATGGCCACCGTGTTCTCCAAAAGCCCAAATTTTCCTTCTAGTCCCCTCATTTCCCTTCTTCACAGCTGTTTATGCTTTTTAACTCTGTGGCTTTTGTCCTCCAGATGGAATGTGCCCAATTGTGTGTGTGTGTGTGTGTGTGTGTGTGTGAGAGAGAGAGAGAGAGAGAGAGAGAGAGAGAGAGAGAGAGAGAGAGAGAGAGAGAGAGAGAGAGAGAAGGGGGCAGGTAAGCAGGCAGGCATACAGAGACAAAAGTCTTTTGGGCAATCAGCTTGGCTTTAAGATTTTTCTGCACCTCTCCCAACACCAACCATCCTTTTGCCTTTTCTTACAAAGAATTTTGGCTAATCTTTAATTATGTTCTCTCTTTGAATGATTCAGGTATGCTCTTTCTCTGGGCTGGAGCAGTCGTGGTTCCCATTAGAATTCACTACTTTTACCAGTATTTCAACAGTATGTTCAGGTCTATTACACATTTCTGATGTGTGTTATTTCAGGAAATGTACTAAAAAGTGTCTTTTGGACTGGTTTGAGGAACTATCCATCATCATAACGGCAGATTTTTAGCCTTGCTCCAATTAGAAAATGCATTTCAAGTTCGAGACTGCCATCATTTTGGGGCATATTTTATTTGGATGTTGGAAACTCAGTGTTTGTTGTTTGTATATTGTTGGTGTCATAAAATACTTTAAAATATATTCTTTTAGTTAAGAAATATTACAGTATTGTTAATTCTATTAATTGCAGCTTTGATTTTTCACTAGAAATTCAGCATCAATACCCTCAGTTCCTCATTTTTGTTTAGATCTTGTTTAGAGCTTTTATATTATGTCCTGCTTACTTGAGCTAATCAAAACTGGCCTATGTGTGGCTGGACAATCAGGGAGGTTCTTTTTGAGGTAAACATATATCTTTAAAGTTCAGGTAACATTATCCAGGCAACCATTTACAGAGAAAGGCTGATTGTAGTACTCAATGTAGGTTCTGTTGACAATTTTTTTATTGTATACATGGATAATTTTATCTTGATTGAGTTTGTGATGTATTGCAGAAAAAATAAACATATTCTACATTTTAGCAATTAAACATTAAAGTTTTTGAGTGCTTGAATATATATTTTATTTTTTCTAATTTGTGCTTCTAGAGATATATTTATCAAAGTCAAAATCTTCCATTAGAGAAACTGAAACTTAAACATCATTACATATACATTACTTTGTACTTTGTTTTTGAAAAGCAAACTTAGGCTACTAACATGGGTTAAGAGATTAAATAACATCTTGGATACCATATCTAGATATACTTGCTATAGGCTAGGACAATTAGGTGTCATCTTGTGTTTTTAAGATGATTTAACAATTTTTTTAAAATTTACACAAATGTATATGTGCTTATAACTTCCTATTCTCATATACTGTATATTTGTGTATGTGTATATGTTACTTCCAGTGTGAAGAAGGCATAGATGTATAGCATTTTTATGCAGATATTTCTAATTTTTTAGACTACAACTATCAAGACTTCCCACTTGGTCTTTATGATTGTTTTGTTTTTATATTTTAATTTAACTTAAGTAGTACATGCACATGACCAAAACAGTCATACTTTATAAAACGTGTACAGTGAAAAGTAATTCTCAAACCCCAGGACCCCTGATCTTTTGCCCATAGGTCACAAGCAGTACCTTAGTATGTGTGTCTATTTAGAGGTAGTCTGTACATAACACAAGTGTATATGTGTGTATACAATTATTATAGACATGATATCACATGCACATATCTGTGCCTTTATCATAAAATCTTCAAGATTAATTCTTATACATATCTGCCTAATTCATCTTAATTGTATAGTAGTCCCCTATATGGTTGGAACATTTTTTATTAATTGCACTTTTGATGAGCATTTATACTGGTTTTTATTTTCTATTACTATAAATTATTCCACAGTGATTGCATAGGTGCATGCATCTTTGTGTATATGTGTAAGTTTGAAGGACAAATCCCTAGAAATTGAATTGATGGGTCAATTTTATATTTAATAGCCATTGCCAAATTATCCTTCAAAGAGGTCCTACCAACTTAACTTCTCAGAAATAATGTATGTATGCATGCTTCACCACACCCTTTCCAGCAATATGTCATCAAATTCTGTGTTCTTTGCCAATAAGACATCCACTTTATCTTGATCCTTTCTATCTAAGCCACTGTGTCTGAGTTAATTTAATTTGTGGTAAAAGTACCAAGTAGGATCTGAAACAAACATCAAGAATATGAGAAAACGAAGGCAAGGAATAAAAATACTGTCCAGCTAAAGGCAGAGAACACCACAGTTTATGCTCACATATCTGGAGATGGAATACAAAGGACCATGTTCCTTAGATACTTAGCTAGACCTAGTAGGATTTCCTGGTTTATTGCACCCTGGATTCATTTATATCCAATGCATCAGTTTTCAATGAAGAAAATTCAAGGAGATAATGGAGCCTGAACTAGGTTATTTTAGGTGAATATGTAGAATGAGGAAGTTATTAGAAAAATGAGGGAGAAATAAAATGTACAAACAGTATTTGGTATAACATGTGATGAGTAAAGAAAGCCAAAGAATTTAGGTGGACTCTAAGGTCTGGCTTGAATGTAAATGAATAGCAATGATAGGCATAGGGGATAAATGTTGATGATGATCAACTCAACTGGGGACATATTGAATTTGAGGTACCTATGTGACATCAGGAGAGCATGCCCAATGAAAAACTGGCTATATATCCCAGAATGAGATTTCTCACTGTTGAGAAGGTGAGTGACTTGAAACTGCTTTTAGGGGCAAGCGTGATAGAAAAGCTTATCAAGGATCTTAAAAAAATAATGAATAAAAATGAGGGTGGGTGATAGAAAATAGAACAGGCTTATTTTACCCAAATGCCATAACCTCATTGGCCTAAGACAATAAAAATATGTCTTTAATACTAAGATTATAATTAATTTTTGAGTCTCCACCTCAGTCACAAAGGGCAGTTTTTCTCCCAAATACCCTCTCTAAATATTTACATATAAGCTTATATCAGTCCAGTAATTAAGCCTTTTTATTGGTCAAATGCTGGAACCTTCTTTGAGAATGAAAAGTCAGACCTCAGCCACAAAGTAGGACTCCACAGTTGTTGATTTCTGGACCACTGGTCTTAGCTTGATGGTCCGAAATATCTCTAGCACTCCCAACAGCCAGCATTGCCAGCAGCTTCACAGAGATGAAATATCACCTCATCATCAGCAATTACTGGCCCATGTTTGAGTCCCCACCTCGATGTCATAGATGCTGGTCTCTACTAACTTTCTTAGGCTGCTGACAAAAGGGGTGTCCAGTGGAGGATGCTCCTTTCTTCAGCATCACAATCACAAAATCACACATACAAATAAAAAAGAATAATCACAGGCACAGATTTATTAGGCAGACAAATGTATAATCTAATTGAAGAAATTATCAAAAGATAGAGATAATTACAGTTTTAAGAAGAAATAAACCAGAACAAACCATTAACCCTAGAACATTGTGATTTTTTTTATTTTGTATACTTTAACCAATAACAATCCTTTATTCTCATCATCAAGTACTATATACTCTACAAAATTGGATGTTGCTATACTTTTTCTCCCCATCTACTTACCCTTCTTTTCTCCCCCATCCCTGTATCTTCTGGTAACCACTAGTCTATTGTCTATGTCCACGAGTCTCTGTCTTGTTTATTTGTTGTTTTTAGGTTTATATTCCACATATAAGTGATATCATATAGTTTTCAACTTATTTTGCTGATTTTTTTAAATCCACCCTTTCCTCCTATAAAGTCACACATAAACATGTAATCATAAACATAATAAGCATGTTAGGACTGATGGTCTCACAAATTATCTCACTTTGTCAAAGAATATTTAATTTTGAGCAGCTTCAAAGCATAAAAATTTTATGCTTTCCTATGTGAGGGCAGCATAATATTTATTAATGATAAACCTGACTAAAATTGCACAAAATGAAAACTGATTACTTTTACATTTATAGATAAGTGAATACAACTCATTTTAACAATACTGAATATAATCCTTCAGCGTATTAAAAGGAAACTATATTATAGCGAAGTAAAGCTAGTTCCTTTAATGCAGAGTGCTCAGCATTGAGAAATCTATTATTGCAATGTGTCAAATGAGAAGACACGTGCTCATGTCAATAAATTTCAATTAATAATTTAAGAAAACCCTACTACAATTATGATAAAATCCATAGTAAGTATGAGAAATATATTCTTCATATGATGTGCATTTGTGTGTATGTGTTGTGTTGTTGTGTTTTATATTTGAACCAGAATCTTCTTTAATGGTACAACATTAAAGGAATTTCTATGAAAGTTTTGAAAGTAAGGAAAAAAAAACAAGGATACTAAAAATCACAAGTATTATTATCATGAAAATTCTAGATACAGCAAGTAGAAACAACAGTAAAATAAAGGTTTAAATATTAGAAAAAAGAATGCAGTTATAATTATTGGCAATGATGTGACTGTAAAAAAATCCAAACAACCAACTGAAAAATGTTAGAAAAAATGAAATAATTTAGTAAGATGTTTAGTTTTGAAATTAATATGTAATAAATCAATAATTTTTTTATTTTCACTTGTTTACTCACTCAGTAAATAATTCTTGAATGCTTACCATATACCAGGCACTGTTACATGCTTATAGAGGAACTAGAGATACTATGGTGAACAAGACAAGGAAGCCATGCCCTAATAACGCTTGTAGTCCCTTGAGAAAGAAAGAGATAATAGACATAATAAAGTAATAAATGTACAGTATGTCAGAGGGTTATCAATGCTAATAAAATAAATCAGGGTAAAAAGAATAGGGGATTAAAATTCCAGGGGAGATAAAATGTATTTTATTATTTTATAGAGATACAATTGACATGCAACATTAGTTTCAGATGAACAACATAATGATTTGATTAGATAGATAGATAGATAGATAGATAGATAGAGATAGTGAAATAATCACTATGAGCCTAGTTAACACCTATCATCACAGTTACACATTTTCACATTTTTTTCTTGTAATGGGAACTTTTAAGATTTACTGTCTAAGCAACTTTCAAATATGCAGTACAGTATTATCAACTGTAATCACCATGCTGTACACTACATCCCAAGGACTTACTTATTTTATAACTGAAAGATTGTACCTTTTGACTTACTTCACCTATTTTTCATACCCCCCACTTCTGACCTTTGGCAACCACCAATCTTTTCTATATCTATGGAGGTTTTTTTTTTTTTTTAATTCAGCATATAAGTGAGATCATATGGTATTTATCTTTCTTTCTCTGATATATTTCACTTAGCATAATGCCTTCAAGGTCCATCCATGTTGTTGCAAATGGCAGCATTTTCTTCTTTTTTAATGGCTGAATACACACATGCACACACACACCACATTTTCATTATCCGTCCATCTATCAGTAAAGACTTAGGTTGTTTCAAAGCCATGGTTATTTTAAATAATGTTGCAATGAACATGTGAGTGCAGATATCTTTTTAAGTCAATACCCTCATTTCTTTGAATAAATATCCAGAAGTGGAATTTCTGGATTATATGGTAGTTTAATTTTTAATTTTTTTTGAGGAACCCCCATACTGCACCAATTTACAATCCCATCGTCAGTGTGTGAGGGTTCCCTTTTCTCCATATCTTTGCCAACACTTGTTATTTCTTATCTTTTTGTTAATAACTATTCTCACAAGAGTGACAAGATGGTTCATTTTGGTTTTGATTTGCATTTATCTGATGATTAGTGATGTTGAGCACTATTTCATGTACTAGTTGGCTATCTGTATGTCTTTGGAAAAATGTTCAGTTTTTCTGTCTATATATATATATATATATATATATATATATATATATATATATATATAGCTTTTCAGTTATATGAGTTCTTTATATATTTTGGATATTAACCCTTTATCAGCTATATGATTTGCAAGTAGTTTCTCCTATTCCATAGGATAGCTCTTTACTTTTTTGATGGTTTCATTTGCTGTGCAAAAGCTTTTTAGTTTGATGTAGTCTTTTAAATCCATTTCAAGTTGATTTTTGTGTAAGGTGTAATATAATGGTCCAGTTTCATTCTTTTGAATGTGAATATTCAGTTTTCCAAACACTATTTATTAAAGAGACTGTCTTTTTCCCATTCTATATTCTTTGTCATACATTAATTGAGCATACATATGTGGGTTTATTTCTGGCCTCTCTATTCTATTCCAAACGAGAATAAAGGATGGAATTTTAGGGAGATGCAATTTTATTTTATTTATTTCTTTTTCTTTTTTTATTTTATTAGTTTCAAGTATACAGTACATTGGTTAGACATTTATATAGTTTATAAAGTGATCTCCCAAATTGCTCCTTCTCTCCTCTGATTTTCCACCTAGCCAATATATTAATGCTAACTGTATTACCTATGCTCTGCTTAGGGATATTCAATTTTAAATAAAGTTATTAGTGAAAGCCTGGTCAATAAACTGATATTGGAGCTGCGATTTGAAGAAAGTGACAAAGCGAGCCATGCAGCTATATTAGAGAAGAGGGTTTCCAGGTGGAAGTTATAGCAAATACAGTGATCTGAAGTGGGACCATGTCTGGTGTGTTAAAGGAGCAGAAAGGAGACCAGTGCAGTTGTAGCAGAGTGAGTGAAGGCAGGAGTGAGATCACTCTAAATGAGTTGAAAAACCAGGGAAGGATTTGAACAGGGTATATAATAGAAGGAAACCTGGATGCTGTGTAGATAACATTGTGTAGTTTTTAATGGGGAAAAGAAAGAAGGAGAGGAGTAGTTAGTAGGTTACTGCAATAATCCAGATTAAGGTGATCTGCAAAGTCACTTTTTCATGGTTATATGCTATATAACTATATATATAGCATATACAAAACTAATCATTTTAAAATTCAATAGAACCGCTGGTTCAAAATGACAGTAAAGAATGTTTAAATTGAACAACTTTATTGTTAGTGTTATAAATAAGAAAGAATGCCATTATCAGAGTGAATATTTTGACAATATTCTGGAAAATAGAAAAGAAATAGAGTAATTTGACAAATAAAGCTGAGCAGAATTACCATAAGCCTAAAATACAACTATGAGAATACTGTCATCTTTATGGGAGCCAATCATCATAGAGAGTCTCCCCCAAAGGTCCAAGCTACACTTTGACATTCATCAGTAGCAGAATTGATTTTTCAGGTAGGAAGTACAGTCAGAGAACTGTTCATGGAGGAAGGGCTTGGCTAATTTGGCCCTTCTCCAAATAATAAAATACTATACAGTTGTTAAAATTCTGGAGTTGGTTCTTTATGTACTGATATGGAGAAGTAGCCTTGATCATGTTAGGTGAAATAAGCAAATTTCAAACCAGAGGCATATTTTAATACCATTTTTGTTTAAAAATAAGAGGAAGAAGTTGAGAGGAAGAAGCATATGGTATATATAAGAACATATACAAAAAGGTTAACTGTGTGTCTGAGGTAGTATAATAGGGAACTTTCTTTATATTTTACATATTTATGCAATGTTTGAATAATCTATATTAACATGCACTCCTTTAGGAAACAAAAAAAAGAAAAACAATGAAGATATATTTTAAAAGGCCTGGTTGGAGTGGTGAGAAGAAAAAGAAGAAGGCAATGATTGATGATGCACAATGCAGCAAGAAACTCAAATAAGCTAAATATGAGAAAAATTTGTTTTTATGTAATATGCAAGTTCAAGGAGGCCTTTTGCCAAAATAATTTCATTAGTGACCAACAGCATATTCTCCAAGAAGGAATAAAGAATTCAGTGTGTCTCAAAATTAGGAATAGTACCTCTTGTCCCATTAACACCTTACATGATTGCAGTTTCTTTTTTTTCATCTCCTCAAACCACTCAATTATGGATTAGGGTGAAATTTACATAGGCACTACCTCATGGTGTCTGTAGAATAATGATCTAAATGATCCTGACTCACATGCAGAACAAAGAGAAGACATGACTCAACACCTGTCAATTTTAAGAAAAATTCATGTTGTTCTTTAATCTTTCTTTATATACATACATGTTTTTTATATATTATATTATATATATATATGTATATATATCAGACTATCAGAGATGAGAATGGATTTGTGTTTTATATGTTATAACATATACTAATAATTATGATATATAATTATAATATAATTATAATATATAATTCATTGTCAAAATCTAGTATGAAGAACCTATAACTCTACACACTTTGAATTTTTTTGCATATTCATTGTTTTCAAAACATCTCTGCTTATTCTATGACCATAGTTTTAGTTTGTTTTGGCACCTAAATGTTTATTAATCGTCTCCAGTCCCACATTCCCCACAATAGTTATGGGGGGTGAATTTTAACTTTATATTCTCAGTCATTGCTATAACACAAATCCATTCCCATCTTTAATAATAAGACCAGTCTTACATTATATTAATCTAACCTCTGACAAAAATGGGTCTCAGTTTTATTATTTATAGGAGGTAAAGAGAAAAATAATCATTCAGAACTTTATAAAGATATATTGAGTCTGTAACTAAAGTGGAAGAAATATTCATGAAGTCTTTTATTTTCAATATTATGACTTGAACACTATTCATACATGGGAAAGTATTTTTAGCACCTACTTTTCTATTGTTATAAAGAGAACTTCTGAAATCTAGACACTTTCATTTACAAAGGGTTATAATCAATGCGTGAGTCTTCAATTAAATATCATAAATACTTAGCACTGAGAATATAAAGTGAAACAGATGTAATACCTAAAGTTGCTCATTTATCTTGCTTTTCACCAGGTTTTATTGACATATGCCATAATAGCTGGTTGATGTAGACTATAAACAAATGAGTCAATTCATTGAAAAAGTATCATTCAAAAGTAATTTAGATTAATGTGGACAAAACCACCAAGTGAATAACAGTAATAATCCCCCTCACCCAACCCACCTAGCTATTTTGAATTTGTCAACCTGAGAATATAATGTTGCTCTGGAAAATAAAATAATATTCTTTATAGAATGAGATGAAAGCCTGATAACATAGATTAAATTATTCTTTTTTCTTGTAAAAAGCAACTTCCATAAGTAAGGGAGCAGAGACATCCTTATAGGATCAGAACTTTCTTCTGAGAAGGCACATTAGCTAAAGAAATATATTTGACCTTCAAAATCTTAATAGAATAATAAACCTTGTGTCACATCTATATAAGTAGTAGCCAGTATTTCATCTTCACCTGCAAATGTATTTTATTACTATGCCTGCTTATTGGGGTCTCTATCTTTGTGTGTGTTCACATATTTAAACACTTGCATTTACACAGAGATAAACTATTTCAATGTGAGAAACTCAAGATAATGTCTTACTAAAATTTTGAATCTTCTTTGTTTCACTTTATGACTTTCCGTGTGTGACTCAGTCTCAAAATGAAAAACACAAGTCAAACTAATGGCAGAGCACTGTAGTCACCCACAGCATCTGTTATTGTTATATTGTTTTCCAATTTACTAGGATGAGTATTGATTAATGGTGCTACCATTCTTTGAGAGTAAACATTTAAAAAGATATTTAAACTCAAAGCTATGTAATAACCAAGCCTTTGATTTACCTCAATATTTTGAATGCTTCTCAGATAATAGCAATTAGCTTTAGCATTGTCAAGGTACAAAGTATATAGTGCACATTAAGCTATACTTATGAGAAATCAGGTGGGGGAAGTGATTACCTTTTGGAATCTATATGAACTATTAAACTTTTCTTAATGTCACTTTATATATCTAAGAAAAATGGTAAATACATAAGACAATTTGCTCATCTCTTATTATTTTTTAAAAATTTTATTTTATTGTCAAAGCAACTCTTAGTTGACCTCACAGATTACAAGGACCTTGTCGGTTTTCAATCCCTTACTTATTTTTTTTTTTATTTTTTACACCTATAGCACCTGGTCTTCCTAGGTGGTCTCCCATTCAAGTACTACCAGGCCTGACCCTACTTAGCTTCCAAGATCTGATGGAATCTGGCTTGTTCAGGGTAGCATGGCCGTAGACTCATCTCTTATTATCAATATGTCTACAGAATATATGGCCTGGAACAGGATTAATGAATGATAAAATTGTATGGGTCTATAAAGACTATTAAAGATTATGTAATATAACTATTTTTTAAGAATCAAAATAGTTTTAATAATGGTAATTTTAAATGTGGTTCCTGACTTTTAATTTTTAAAATAACAAAATGTAGATTTAAGAAAAAAAATAACATGTTTTTATCATCGAGAATGAACTAAAATAAATTAGTGGATAAAGAGGAAGCCTGCATTGAACACTATAAATTCCCTTCTTGCCTCCCCAGAAGTAAACACTCACTATAACAGTTCAGCAAATGTCTGTACATTTCAAGATTTATATTGTTATTTTTCTATTTATTTAACAAATACTAAAGTACTTAGTATATGCCAGACAGTTATTAACATGTTCCAAAGATTTTCTCATATAATCTTCATAGTAACCCACATTTTACAGATGACCATTTTACAAAAGAAAAACTATCTTGCCCAAGGTCATAAGAAGTGATAAGATGCAAAGCTATATCTAGAGTCAGTTCATACAAATTCATGTTTCCATCTATAATGTATAGAATGACTTATTAATTTTGTTTCTTACAAAATTTACATAACTTATACATTGAACTTATTCAGTAGTTTACTCTTCATTCACTCAACATTATGTGTTTGAGGTCCTCTTATATGTGTGTATGTATTATTTAGTTTATTTTAACTACCATATGCCATCTATTATATGAATATGCCACAATATATGTATTATATCAATGGACTATTGGGTTTTTACCAAATATTTTGTAGTTCAAACTATGTTGCAACACACACATTTAAAAATATTTTGTGATGCATTCATGTGATAACTTCTCTAGATTTTAAAAAATGTAGATGTGCACTTGTCGTATCATAGAATGTATGCATTTCCAATTTGCTTTAAGCTGCAAAAACAGAACTCTAAGCTTATTATTATAACAGACATTCTGATGACCTAGAAGATCCTGATCCCCAGATATACATTCACTTTCTGCCAGCAATGTAAGCAATAATCTGGATAGTGCTGTTAAAGGATTTTGCAGATATAATTAAAATACCAAATCGGTTGATTTTAATTTTTTTTCTTGGACATATCATGTTTAGTGTTAAAGGCAGAAATTCTTTTTTTTTTCCTTTGAGTCATAACTGACACACAGCATTATATTTTTTCAGGTGTACAACATGATTCCATATTTGATTTTTAAATAGGGAGATTATCTAGGTGGGCCTGACTTAATAAGACAAACTCTTAAAAGGGACTGGGCTCTTCCCAAAGAGAAAAAAATTGAAGCATGACAGGTTTTTGACACAAAAAAAGATTCTTTGTTCTGGCTTCAAAGATGAAGAGGTGACATGCATAGGATCTGGAAGTGGCCTCTGGTTGCTGATAGTGACCCCCAACCAACATCCAGCAAGAAAATGGGAACCTCACTCTTACATCCTCAAGGACCTGCATTCGGCCAACAACATGAACAAGCCTGGAAGCAGATTCTTCCCCAGAATTTCCAGACAAGAGAGAAGGCCAATATCTGATTTCATCCTTCTATGACTCTAAGCAAATGACTTAGTTATGATGTGCCTAGGCTGCTAATCTACCTCTTTGTGAGGTAATAAATTGTTTTTCTTTAAGCTGCTCAGTTTGTGGTCATTTGTTAGGCAGCAATAGAAAACTAACACTGACTATGTTAATTTTTACTCTCATAAGAAGCATATAAAATTCTTTTTTACCTCATATCTTCACCAATACTTGATGTCTTTTCATATTTTAATTTTTGCCTATCTGATAAAATATAATATTATTGTTTTTTTAATTTGAATAATCTTATGTACTAGCAACCAGATGATTTTATAAATGAAAGTTAAGCCAGAGTGAATGTGTTTATGTATAGAGCTAATTAAGAAACAGAAAAGAAATAAAATATTTGAGTTAATTAACTGATATATGTCACTCTTCTGAAAACCCACTAAAATCACTTTTCTTTCTTCATCATGCAATAATTATAAAGAGAACACGTGTCTTACATCTACATCAAATTTTATAATTGTGCTATACATATATTCTACAGCTGAAGGACAATCTGAGAAAAGACATGGTTGAGATGAGGAAAGGGATAATTGTACATTTCATTGCTTTTCCATAAAGGTGTCTTGTTGACTATACTTTTACTAATCATCAGAGCTGCCACTATCAAAACAAACATGCATTTTTTTCTTAATTTTTTTATTAACAATTAAATGATAGAATGCTATAACCTGAAAGAAGTATGTTCTGTGATTCAATACTATGTACAGTAGCTACTGTGTAATTGCTACCCAAGTTCCTGCTATGCTTTGCAAATATATAATAGAAAAATGTCCATCTTTGGACATTCGTGGTAGGAAGACCTTTGTAGATTACAAATTCATCTGCCAAAGTTAATGTCACAGGTTTTTCCTTGATTATTTCTTTAATAAAATAATAACACAAACATTGTATGTTGTGTAATTTTTATGTAAAAGTAAATATTGAACCTTCTAATTAAATTAAAAATTAGGTGGTAAACAAAGTGAAATATACACATGTGTATATTGAATTGTACAGTTGAGATCTATATAATTTTATTAACTAATATCACTTCAATAAATTTAATAGAAAAAGAAGTGGAGATATTATGATGTGTCTATCTAGATTTATCAATTGCAACAAATGTACCACTCTGGTGGGAGAGGCCATGCATGTATGGTACAGGGTGTATATCAGAAATCTCTGTATATTCTCAATTTTGCTATGAGCCTAAAAATGATCTAAAAAATAAAGTTCATTTAGAAAAAAAAAGAAAAAACTAATAATGCAATCATCAAAAGTGTAATTGTAACTGTTAACTTGTTCAAATATGTAGTAAGTACACTTTTTCTGCCAATGAGTTTCAGATTTTAATTAATTGTATATCGGCAGAATTTAGAAGGAACTCCTCTATGTTGCTATCCATTAAAGAACAATCTTAAATGTATGTTACACAAGTCAAGGTGAAGTCTAAACATCTAGCAAGGCTTAAGTCCTCCTTCCTCTTCATTACCCCAAAATGTCAACCTACTCATGTGTAGTCCAAGATGTCTCTTGGATCTTTCTCCTCAGATCATCACCACTACTATTGACCTAGTTCTGACCCTCAACTTCTCAAAGTGGAATTTTAAAGTAATTTCCTATCTTGTTTCCTTGCCTATAACATCATTTTTTACGAATCCATGTTTTACTGTCAATATTTATCTTCCTAAACCCAAGTCCTCTTCTATGCTGTCCAATATGGTTGTCATTAGTGACATATGGCTAACAAAATAAAAATTAATTTAAATGAAATAAAATTAAAACATCACAGTTTCTCACACTACCTATATTTCAGTGCTGAGTAATCACATCTGGCCATCAGCTATCACTTTGGACATTTCTGATACACACTATTTTCATCATTACAGAAAATCATATTAGACAGTATTACTCTCGATTATAGGTTCACAGTTTTAGTAGGATATTAGAATCAAACTTTGGATCCACAAAATATTTGTACAAGATTGTTTATAGCAACAATATTCTTAAAAGTCATTAGATAAAAACAATTCATGTGTCTATCAACTGAAAAATAGATAAACTAATTATATTGACACAGTAGTCTTTTATCCCACAATAAATAAGAATAAAGTATAATGCATGCTACAAATGATTGAACTTTGGAAAGATTATGCTAAGTGAAATAAGCCAGCCACAAAATTCTTCCTAACACAGTAATGTAAAATATATAAATAAATTAAATTCCCCAAACCAAAGATCAGGGGGCATCAAACATTGCTTAAGGCCGGAATAGTAAAATAGCAGGCTCATTTGCCACATTTTACTTCCTTGCCTGTGGCAGGACTCTTTTGCTAATGGTTTCTGGCACTTTTACACTGAACTGAAATATGGTTTAGCAATTTATTTGTAAGAAAAGTTGAAACTGCTATTTCATTCTTATCCCAGGGTAATTAGGTAAGTCATCCCAGAGGACTCGATGTTTGTACTACTATGAAAGAATGAATAAGAAATCATTACTTGAAAAAATCAGAAGTACAATTCAGTCAGAAGAACTATTTGGACGAGAACATAACAGTATATCAATACATGGGGTTTTCAGGGTAAACAGTTTCATGTGTATGGAGGGTAAGTTATAAGTAGAAGAGTTAGAAGAAGGAGTACTGCCTGGGACCAGACTATAAAGAAATTCGTAAATTATTTTTGTGATTCTATCCTATGGATAGGATGACCATGTAATATATCATCTGAATTAGAACACTTTGAGAGCGAAGGGAGGAACTACTAATGATAATGCCAGGACTATAAGGCATAAGCTGGAATTGCCCCCAAACAAACCTTATTTTAGGCAATGGCAGACCAAAAAAAGGTTTTTAATCTGCAAAGTGACCTTGCATAAGGGCATGGGATAGATGGTGGGCACAAAATCAAAGGCCACTAATCCACTCTCTGTGTCCATGAGTTTCTGTGTGTCATGTTTATTTGTTGTTTCCAGTCCTTATTTTCACATATGAATGAAATCATATGGTTCTCATTTTTTTTTCTGACTTATTTCGCTTACCAGAGGGAAAGGGAGAGGGGAAGTTAGATAGGGATAAAGGGGTCAAATATCTGGTGACAGAAGGAAATTTAACTTTGGGTGGTGAACACACAATACTACACACACACACACACACACACACACACACACACACACACACATATATATATATTGCAATATAGATATAGATGATATAGATAGATATAGATATATATTTGAATTGTATGCTTGGAAACTATTTCATTTTATTAACCATTGTCACCTCAATAATTATAATAAAGACAAACAAAAGAACAAAACTAAAAAGAAAATCACAGACCTATTTTATTCAAATATAGTTTTTCCATTGCTGATATTGTAATGATTTTTTAGATGGTCCCTGCTTTTGTTGAAATTTTTCTCTAAAGTTTTGGTAATCAGAGTGATAGTTGTACTAGCTATTTTAAATTATTTCTGGATGAGTGAAAAGATATGCTTACTCCTACAATAGTTAGGACATCATGAGGTTCTATTAAGCAGAAAATTCAAGGGCAAGATGACCACACATAAAGAGTCCAGGTTGTATTTTTCTGATCGGTACAATAAATACAAACTAAAAACCAAACTTAATTCTGTGATGCTGTTCTTTTCTGTGTAATTTTGTGAAACATAAGTTGAATAAATAACTGAAGTCATATGAAAATAAACAGGAAGAATATTGTTCCTCTGAATAAACTTTTTAATAAACTGAATCCAATTGTGATATAATTTTAGATTTAACCATGTAAAATAGACATATGTTTTCATACTACTCTAAGGTTTTTACTCTGGATGACAAATAGAAATTTGCTTTTCCTATTTCTCATCATCTAGGATGACATTATATGGTTAAATATAACTTAAACTCACCATATAAGTTTGATAGAGACCATTTTATAATGGAAACCACTAATAATGGAATAAATCCCAGCTTATTTTCCATAGGGTATGTTATTTCAGTTTATGAATGTATTTATACTTGATAAACCATTCTTATGAGCAAGGAGAAAAAAATGGAAATCTATTTTCTTTAAACCCCATGGATCTTCATATAATTTTTAATGAAATAGGGAAGATGCTTTATCAACGGCAACAATAAAATAGTTTCAAAACTCAGCTTTGCAGAAAGATTTATTGAGAATGTCAAAGACCTTGCAAAGATAATGGGTCTGTAAAGGAGGTGTTGGTGAGAGAGAAAAGGGAGAGTACAGCAATAGTATTTAATTCTGAAAAGTGGAGAATGACCAAAATGTAACAATACGTGATGGCACCATGCAATGGTTTCTACTTCAGTATGAAATAGATAAAGAATTTTGGATATTTAAAAGACCAAGCAATTTCCCAAGGCTGATAACTGTCAATGTGCCACCATAATTTCCATGGGATTTGCTCTATATTTGGAAATTGTCCTTTTGTGTTGTGACAGTCATCAGTTTATACTTGATATGTTCATGGATGCTTGATTGAAGTTTTTTTGTCACATTTTGCAAATTGTAACAATTAAAGAAAAATCTATTTAACTACAAATTTATGTTGACCCAATGAACAGTTTGTTTCTATTTTTTCTCTTACACCCTTTTATATGCATATAGACTTTCATTCATTCATTGTTTATGCATTTATTATTCATATAGATACTATTATATGCAATTAAATGGATTAGGTGTTGTAATGAATAGCAAAATTTGTATCTTATTTCTAATAAGATTTACATAAACAAATTTAATACAAAATGGAAAGTTTTGGACAGATAGAGCGAAGTACATATAAAAGGGGAGGATTCAGGAAAAGTATCATAGAGAAGTGTCCCTTTTAGTAGTTTGCATCTTTCAAAGAATTTTTCCATTTCATTGAAGTTCTCAAATTTATTGGTATAAATATTATATTAATTCAAACTATCCCTTTATTCTTTTGAAATTTATTGGATCTCTAGTGAGTATCCTTTCCATTTCTGATATTGGTAATTTATGTTTCCTCTCTGTACTTGTAAATCTATTTAACCTATAGGCTTATCAATTTTATTGACCTTTGTTTTTTGGGGGATAGAATTAGCTTCTGGTTTTCCCTATTTATTTGTTTTCTCTGTCATACTTCTTTTATCTTGATTCTTTTCTTCTATTTTAGGTTTATTTTGCTTTTTTATTTTATACATTCATAAGGAAGCATCTTAAATTATTTATCTTAGACTTTCTTCTCTTTTTGGGGGAGGGCAGGTGTTATTTACCTTTTTTTATTATGGCAACTTTGATTAATGAAATTCAGTAAATTTTGGATATACAATTCAACAGTAAGGCACATATACACACACACATATACGTATATATGTGTGTGTGTATATAGGTGTATATACATATATATACACAGACATACATATACATATATATGTGTGTATATATACATATACATATATATGTATATATGGGTATATATATATATATATATATTGCATTATGTGTTCACTGCCCATAGTTAGATTTCTTTCTGTCACCATGTATTTAACCCCTTTTACCTGGTATGATACAGTGGGAGAGCTTTACTGATTCTAAAATAGTGTCCATGTAGTGCTCAGTACTGGAGGATATGGGGGAGGAGCCCTGTGGGTTGGGTGATGGGGGTTACAGCTCAGCCTTGGTTTTGCAACCGTGGCTGGTAAAAATCAACTGTTGTTTCTCTGCTGACCTGTTTTTCTACTTTCTGCTCTGATGACTGAGTCCTGCTGCCAGCCCTGTGGAGCTATCAGCTCTCCCAAGTAAGGCTATTCAGAGAATACTCCACACCTACTCCTCTACCCCTCCTCCTACAGGGAAATTTGCCTGTGAGGCAGCTTCTTTTTTTTTCCCAGTCCACTCCCCCCACCACCCAACACCCAAGGTTTTGACCTGTGGTAGCTCTTATGCGCAGATCCCTTGTTCAGACGTGTTTGTTTGTAGTTTGTGCATTTTTGTTGAGTTTTAGATGTTCAGCTTATTGTTGTTTCAAGGGGAGAGATCTGGAAATATCTCTCACTCCAAACTCAAATATAACTTATTTTTATCATATTTTATTTACCATGTCATCATCCATCTGATAATTTAAATCGTATCCTCTCTAGAAGCCACTTTCATGATTTATAAAAGGTAAACAGATTTCCATAACATAAATTAATTCTCCAAAAAATATTTTTTAAAAAATTAAACTCTTTTGAATTGAAAAATTTAAATGATACTTAAATTTAACTTTCTGAGTATGGGTTGGAGAAAGGAATCAAATATAGAAAAATAATAAGAAGAATATTGTCTTTTCACATGCTTAGACTTTTATCTATATGTGATAAAATTAGCCATTCAAAACCTTTGGGTTTCATGAAATAATTTTGTGATCAAGATCTGTTTTGCAATAGGGACTATATTGATAAATGATATCAAAGCATATTAAACCCCAGACTTAATTTTATAAAAATTAAGAGTAGCTGCTTTACTTTTCCTCTGCTTTTTCTATGACTCAGATGTTCAGTGAACCAATAATTATCTTAGTTTAAAACCATTTGGCCATGTAATTTCTCTTTTCAAAAAACTACACTTTCTTACCACTACTTTGTAAAATTTCTCTTATCAAGTATCTCTGGTTTCCATCATCTCTCACTTTCCCAACTCATCCTACAATTCATCAATTTTTTTTAGATACTCTCTACTGTGTGTATCTATTAATGCTCTCTAGCCATTAAAACTAACTCCTCATCCTTAATAAAACTTTCTTACTTCTTTATATCTGCCTCCACAAGTTAACACTTAGTTGTTCAGTGGCCATTCTCCTTGGTTATATTTATATTTGATTTCTTTTAAAATCTTGATTTAAAAATATGTTATATAGCAGGAATTCTCCCTTAAGTAGCACAAATCATCTCTATCTCTATTTCTATATCTTTATTCTTTATCTCTATCCCTATCACTGTCTATATCTATATCAGTATATATATATATATATATATACACACATACATACATATATACATATATATACACATATACACACACATATATATACACACATATACACACACACACACATATACATATTGTATTCTACCATTTTTTTATATAGCTTACTCTACATAACATTTATACATTTATTTTACATTTATTATTGTCATTTTCACAATTGTCTCTCTTGGTAACTCATAACCTGATTTCACTCTAGTTCATTTGTCTCTCTATATTGGAATTCTAAGGCTCATCAGTCCAGCAGAGCTTTCTCCATAGAGAATATTATATCAGGGAGAAAGCACTGGCCCTGGTGTCATAGCCTGAGTTCCAGTCCTGATATTAATATTATTACTGACAAAAGATTTGTTTCCAATCAACAGGGGCCATAATTGTTTTGTCCTTTGCAGATTTGCTTGACTTCAGGTGTATTCTGCTGATCGTATACTGTTGGCAGGCCACTCTCACAATTGTTTACATTATTTGTTTCCTCTATCCTTATGAAATCAGTTCTGTATTCCTAGAGATTTGGTGAGAGATCATTTTTCCCATGTGGCCTCATTCACTTTGATGGCAGTAGGAAGACATATTCAGAAAATTAGTCTAAACTCTACACAAAGTTAAAAAGTGATAAATACCTTCAGGAAGATACAGAGAAAATTATATAGCAGTTCAGAAGGTTGGAACTTGTAATAAACTGTCAACTATAAAGACGCTGTTGATCAGAGTGCAAATGGTTATACACTCACTTTAGACGGGTTTTGACAATATCATAAATCAAAAATCTGTTTACTTCATGACTCAGAAATTTACTACTAGATATATACTGAAAAAAATGAAAATGAGTGCATAATTCCAAGGAAAGATTATACAAGAATGCTCTTAGCAATCTTATTGATAATATCTGAAACAAGAGAAAAACGCCAAACCTAAATATCTATCAAGCAGGAAAAGATAAACAATTTGTAGTATAGTCACAAAATTAAATACTGTCCAGCAATAAAAAGTACAAACTACTGACATATAGGACATCATGGATGAATCCAAAAAACAGTATGTCAAACAAACAAACAAACAAAAACAAGCCAGGCACAAAAGAGTGTATGTTGTATGATACAAATTATAGGAGGTTCTGGAACAAATGAGGCTAATTATGATACTAAAAATCAGAAGAGTGGTTAACATTGGAGAAGTATTGATTGGCAAAGGTATTATCTGGAAAGCAGCTTCTGTAGGTATGATAAAAATGTGATATTACTCTAGATAATATATACAAAAATATATGCACAGAGAAAAATTTCTTTATGAAGTATACATTAACTATATACATTATACTTTAATAGACAATGCAAAAATACAAGAAACAAAAAGGCAGATGTCTAGTTAAAATGTGACTTCTACAATGTATAAATTATGCTATAAATATATAGTATATATATGTGTGTATATATATATACATATATATACACATATATATATGTATTTTTTTATTTTTTTCTTCTAACATAGACTAGTAAGGGCTTTCCTTTTTTAATTATTATTTTTCACTTTTAAAATATGTCAAAGTTATATTGCATTATCACTGTTGAAATAGGGCTTCTGATGCCTCAAGAGACACATGTTTACAACTCTTTTTTCAAAAAGTTATTTATAGCTTGGCAGATGGCAAAATATTTATCTAAGAATTACTCAGTAGGAGATAGTTGATTGTTAGTCTAGTTTAAAAACTTGACATCTTTTCAATTTTGAAGCCTATAGCATTATGGAGGACTATTTTTGTGGATGTACACATGACCATATTATATATATATTTTAAGGATTGTTTTGTAAGTATTCATATTCTAAGGTTAACATATTTTAGTATTTTAAAATAAAGTAACAAATGCCATAGCACTGACAAAGTAACAAGTTCTGAATTATTTGAAATGAGATCTATCTGTTCGCTCTACCCTCCAATCAATTTCTAAGCTTTATGGAGTTTTTAACATTGAGATGAAAATATCCAACCATGTGAGTGTAGAGGAAAGTAAAACATAAAATAGGCTGTAACAAAATGCTCTTTTACAAGTGTATCTTTATCCAAATAAATTTTAGCTGACTTATTTAAATGAACACTGACATGTCAAAATAATTAGCACTCTGTAATTTACACAGTACTTTTGCAAGTTTTGTCTCATTTGGTAGCCTATTTTATTTGGACAGGAATATTTAATAGAAAGTTTTGCTCATAGAGAATTCCCATACACCACAGTCTTGTAACTTGACTAGAACCATTATGGATATGGCAATCTGGACTTTAATTCTGACTATAGTAATACCACTTTCATTTTGGTTTTGAGGAAAATTGAGTAGTTCAACAAATGGATTTTGTAAATAACTACAGCTTATCATTTAAAGCATCAAGATAACTAATTATAATCACTTTCAGAGAAATCATAGAATGCACATAAAATTTTATCAGCTTTTTATAAGTCACATTTGACATGTTTTATAATTATAAAGCAAAGCAATACATGACCACATTATAATATTTATAAAATATGAAATGTGTAAAGAATAGAACAAAAATAATCCATATCTCTATGTTCAAAGATAAACATTGTTAATATTTCAGCATGATTTTAGTCTATTTATAGTAAAATATATTTCTATCTGTATAAATATGGTTACATAGCAATCATAAATTTTATATATTGTTTGATCTAGCCTTTTAAATTAATATTATATCTATATTTTGATATTATTCACGTCTAGACATATAATAATTACTAATTATAATTTGGGGGGATTTTATTTTTTTATTTTTAATTAAGTTTATTGGGGTAACATTGGTTAATACAATTATATAATTTTCAGATGCACATTATAATTTGACATCTGTATATTCTATTGTGTGTTTACCCCCAAAGTCCAGTTTCCTTCAGCTACCATACTTTTGATACTCTTTACCTCATCTACCTCCCTTCTTCTCCCCAACCCCACTAGCAACCACTAGCCTATAGTCGTCTCGTAACCACTGGCCTATAGAACAAGTCCATGAGTCTCGATTTGTATGTCCTGCTCATTTGTTGATTTCAGGGTTATATCCCATATATAAGAGATATGTTATTTTCAACTGTTCCTGTTTGGCTTATTTCACTTAGCATGATTATCTTGAGGTACAAGAGGAAGAAGAGAGAGAGCATAGACTTGTAAGCTCATTTGAAGAAACAAGGATGAAAAACATCTCTAATCTGCTGAAGAAAATAGACCTATAAGACCAGGAAGCACAGAGAGTCCCAAACAAGATGAACCCAAAAAGGCCTACACCAAGACACATCATAATTAAAATGGCAAAGGTTAAAGCACAAAGAGAATCTTAAAAGCAAGAGGAAAGCAGTTAGTTACCTACAAGGAAGCTCCCATAAAGTTCTCAGCT
>PVKZ01005521.1:0-52112 GCA_004027375.1 Macroglossus sobrinus | reverse complement strand
GAGTGAGGTGGATACTGGAGATGTTGACAGCGGCCATGGCATTCTCTTCTTTCTTTTCCAATGTTTCTGCTCTTGTTGCTTTTTGTACACAATCATAGCATTTATCACTTAGACATATGTCTGCTGACTTCTCGCTGAACAGGGTCTCAGAGCTAGAGGATGTTCTTGTTCACTTGAATCTCTCTGGTTCCTACGTGGTGTCTAATACGTAATAAATGTTTCTTGCATGAAAATAAACTGTGTGACATTGAAGTGGGGGAAAGACCACATGAGCAAAGCGGCTGTTCCTCTCTCTCTCCCAAAAAACTGAGGAGAAAGGCCTCCTGTGAGAAGACAATGGAGTCATAGTGCAACCTCCCTAGAGAGCAAATAGGCACAGAGCACCTGGTAGACTCCAGCAGGGGAAATTAAGGTTATTAGCTGTTAAATTATTATTTTGAAAAACTTGAAAGAATGCCGTCAAATATATGCTCCCAATGCGCTTGAGTCAGATGAAGGTGAACATTGGGTTAATTTAGCAGATGCTTCCATTAGAAAGAGAAGTGGACATAACACCACGACTACCTGTGGGTCTCTCCACAAGAGGGCGCTCATCTCTCGTTCTTAGTTCCTATCAATGAAAAATTTGTCATTTTTAAATTACTGTGGAACAGTTAGGGTTCCATGCACCATTCTATCTCCTGTTCTATCACATTTTAGACACTCACATGTTTTATTTCTCTGGGAACCTGGGACATCGCGAGGGTAGCCACATTTGATACTGCAGTCTGGTGTGCCCTTAGAGGCCACAACTGCAGTCTCACGCCACGTAGAACCTAGCCCCCTAAGTTAGTTCAAGCACAGGTGTTTGGGGTGGTGACAAGGCTGACTGATTAGAGTACCTTGCATTATTTGACACTGTAGTCTCAGCCAGTGTAACCAAAGTCCCCCTGTAGGGCTGCCTGGCCAGTGAGAACATGTCTGGGCTTTTACTGATCAAGTGTCAGTTTACAAAAGAAAGATCCATGGTCTCTGAACTTCATGAGAGAATTTTTTTTAAATGCAGGCTGAACGACCAGTAGAAACAATGAAGAGAATCCTTTTACTATCTCTTTTATACTATTCCTTTGGACACAAGGTACAGTTAAAGAATTGTTCCATTATCAGAGGTAATTTACTTCATTGAGTTTTTTCCCTTCACACAGTTTTTCAAAACCCCCAAGAAGGTTGCCCAGGCCTTTCATAGAATAATGAGACCAATTCCAGAGATGTAATCTGGCCTCTTTGACAGATCTCCAGAAGCTCCAGGGCTACCTCAATTCTTACTAGTTTTGAGAAAATTTGCCGAAGATCATCCTTCCTCATGTGCCACAGAGCTGAACACTTTGTGTGCTGGAGATGTATGTCATACTTGAGGAGCAATCTTGTTTCATATGGAGGCTGCAGGGAAACAATCCCAGTCTGAAATCACTTAACAGTGTGCACATAGGCAGTCTTTTCAGATGTCACCAACTAGTAATAATCTATCATGTTTCTACACTGCCTTACAATAAATGTGTCCGTATACCTCAGTGAATCCTGTGGTGACCCTTTAGAGTGGCCAGCTGGCAAATTACTGTGCCTGCTGTGGAGAGGAGGAAATGAAGATTCGTCAAGGTCATGTGACTTGTGCAAGGCCATAAAACAGGCGAGTCTCACAACTGGGCCAGAAACCTCCACCACCTGAGTCCTGGCCCACCCTTTGTTTCACAGGTTTTATTTTTTCCAGGTGCCAGGCTCTGTCCTGGATGTTAGGGACACAACAGCAAACTTTCTGCTTCCGTGTCCATTCTAGTGGAGGCATGTGAATAAACAGATGAGTAATAAAATGGATGTTATATTAAATGGTGATCCAGGCTGTAGAGAAAAAGGAAGCGGGGAAGTGGAACACTCAGATCATGTAAGTTTGGGTGCAGTTTCAGCTGGGATCCTCAGGTGACAGAGGCACTACAGCCAAAAAGGAAAGCTTCCAAGAAGAGAGAACAACAGCCACAAAGGCCTGCCATGAAAATGACCTGTCCTGTCCCAGGAGCAGCTTAGTGGGGAGGCTGGGGAGAATGGTGGGTTGTGAGCGCAGACAGATGATGGAGGTGGCCTGTGGAGGGGCTGGGAGGCCACAGCCCTGCCTTGGCATGTCCTCTGACTGTGATGGAGCCGTTTGAGGGTTTTGAGCCATGTGATATATATCTTACATTTTAACAGGGTGACTCTGAAAGTTTCCCCTACAACATAAATTTCCAATAAAATCCAAGAAAACAGTTACTTAGGAAAAGAACATTACATTTATTCTTATTGTAGGCCTTCAGATGAGATAACAATAAAAGGCTCTGTTGTTGAGTGCCTGCTATGGGTAGGTACTGAGCAAGGGGTTTCTTTACCCATATTGTTTTATTCTATTCTTGCAATTGGCTGCATGATGAAATTTTTGTTATGCCATTTTACTGATGAAAAAACTGAGGCTCTGAGAGCTTAGCTAAGAGGCTCAAGTTCATAGGCTAACTAACCAGTGATATCTCTTGAGCCTAAACTCTGAGCATGTGCTCATCATTAGTGGCTGAATGCTCTTTTGAATAAAAGAAAATGCCATTCTTGCCAAAGTGTCTCATAAGAAATGCTCTTATAATAAAAACTGGTGAATATTTTAAATGTTTAGTTAACACAATGGCAGTGTCCTTCCATGTCATTTGTATGTGCCATGCAACCTGCAAATCTTATTTTTAACAATTAATCTAGTAATATTTAACAATTTTTTAGAGGGTTCTTTGATTAATCTTTGGTTCTATTAACAAAACTAAATAACATTCATAATTGTAATCATTTGACTTTCTTAATTGTCTGATTAACTAAGATATCTTCCCAAATACTTGTGTAATTATTTCTGAAATGATAACAAAAAAAATTTTGGACATAAGATGAATTTTACATTCTCTTAAAATGTCAATATAAAATCATTATCTAAGTCAACTATTTTAACACATTTTAAATTAGAATTTGACCTGACACTCTAACACACAAAATTCTCTTAAATGTAATAAATAAGAAAAATGCCAACTATCTATAAATTATTTTTAACCCCAATATATCAAAAATAGATTGACTTACTTTCATCATTTTTACCCTTAATTTTGTATCTTTTCAGTATTAAAAGTCAAGTACCCACAAAGGACATAATTATACCATTCCAAATAAATCTGGGATTGAGTTCCCAAGTGAATTTCTGAGAATTCCTCACCAGCTGGCTGAGGGTGCACCATGTACAAAGATATTAGGTAGAAAGCGTGAGCTAGAAGTAGAACATTAAAGATGACTTCTTGACTGCCAAGCTGAAATTGGTTCTCCACTTTCTACGTTCTGCAAATAGGTTTGTTCGCAGTCCTGGTCCCCTATATTTGATTATGTAATACCTACTTCTTACGGTTAGGTCTCTGTACTTCATGACTGCACTTCACAATGCTATTTCTGGCTTAATTTTATTCTAAATTCTTTTTATATTATGCAACTTTGCTGCAGCTCTAACGTATAGTTATTTAAGTGATGTTGGATTGTTTTCCCTGTCTTTCCAAGGCTTTGTCTGACCCTGATTACGATTTTGAAGTCAGGCCAATGGTGGGACTAGGGCTTGTGAGGAAGGCAATGACAGTGAGAAAGAAAAAACAAATCTGAAAGGCCTTGAGAGAAGCAGAGTGAGAAGACTTAGAGACTGTTTGGATATGTGGGAAAGAAGAGCAATGAAACAACTAAGTTAAAACTCCAGACCTGAGACAAATCTATCTGCTACATCTCACATCAGTGATGCAGAGAGCACAGGCATTCTGAAATGAAAGTGTGAACGGAGGAGCCAGTCCAGGGTGGGTGAGGGTGAACTTCTCTGATAATAAGCTCCTTGGCACTTCTGAGAGGAAGAGAAAGGTCAAAGCTGGGGAACCTGCAAAAGATTCAGTGGAAGGAAATGAAGGTAGGAGAGTAAGAAGTTGCTTAGGCACAACTGCACACAACAATGAGGAGGCTTGAACAGTTTTTCAAACAGGATGTAGGAGAGCCAAGAGGGAGCTCTGGGACAAATGTGAGACACAAAGCTAGACAACAGAGGGAGGCCAGGCAGGGTAAGAACTGCAAAAATGGCTGTGTGTGTGTCTGTGTGTGTGTGTGTGTGTGTGTGTGTGAGAGAGAGAGAGAGAGAGAGAGAGAGACAGACAGACAGACAGACAGACAGACAAAGACAGACAGACAGAGACAGAGTTCTGGGTCTGGCACAGCTTGCTGAATGTTGCCATAGCTGGTCTTTTTCATCTGCCTTTGGGATACACAAGAGAAAATTGTACAAACAGAACATATGTACATCTGAATAGCCACATCCTTAGAAAGTTCTGGCTAATGCAGTGACAGCATGAAACTTAGAATTTCTTTCACACTGGAGGAGATGGAAATAGCTGTAAAGGAACCTTAGAGACTGATAGTAATAATTCTCTGTTTAGAGACTTTTCTTTCACTTTAAAATACATGAAAATATTGACATGGCAATATAAACAAACCTTTTTTTTTTTAAAAAAAAGCAAGAAGTCTCTTGAATTTGTTTTTTTATTTTTTGTTTTTTATTTTTTTTTCTATTTAAAGCCAAATCCCTGAGGAAAATCAATGGAAATACAAGTTCTTCAGTACTCAATGCTTTTCTGTGGTCACTCATAGGGACACCATGCTCCCATTGAGGGTTCTCACCTAGGGTGCAGGCAGTCCACTAAACTTCTCTGGTCTGCAGAAGCTAGGGACACAGAAACATGTTGCTGTAGCTCTTCAGTTTGTCAAGACCCAAAGCTATTTGTACTTTGCTGTATTGCACACTCACCTGCAGAGCTTACCATCAGATGGGCCACTGAATGTTCTATCATTGCGTGTGGACAGAAAAATATGTCAAAAGCGGAAGCCATTGACACAATCACTCTTATTTGTTTACAGAAGAGAGTTGCCATCCACACAGAAAATCATAGTTTTTACACATGTGGGTTTGGAACTTGAACAAGTTATTTTATTCTGGAAACACTTTATCATAGCTTAAAATTATGACTTCTTGTGGAGTTATGATTTCTCTATGCCACGTTACCAGGAGCACAGAAAGCACAGCGAGAGGAAAGCTCTGAGTTTGCTGCTTGCGAAACTCGAAAGCCGCATTAGGAATGAGGCAGTCATCTGAGCCAGCATCTTGTCTGGAAATAATTATGCCTAGTGAACAAAGCTGTGGAAATCTGCAGTGCACAAAATACAATATCCATACCCAAATGAAGGGAACAAAATTCTCTTATGTTTTGGACGCAGCTATACCTAAGATTCCCAGAGTATAAAAAGCAGTTTTACCCATGACCCAGAGGTTCATTAGAAATCTTAGAATCAAAGTAGCATTTATTACCCTAGTAAATAATAATACATTTATGAGGAGGGAACTTCTCAAAAAACTGAAGAATTAGTTTTTATTGTAGAGTTTGAGACTAGAGTTCTCATAGTATTAAACCATTCTAATTCTTCTGGCATGTCACTTCTGTCTATGCAAGGAGCATGTGATTTAAAAAAAAATGTAGACTTAGTTGAGAAATAGAGACAGAGTGGAGGCCAGAGGTTCCTCATTTGGTCTGGACTTAGTTCCTTTCCCAAAGCAAAGAAAATGTTTCATACTGCTGACTTGGTGAGAAGTTTTGCTTTAATGCATGCTATGTTTAAGATAGTGGGAAGTATGGGATCAAGCAGTGTATCTTATTTCCACCATCTGACTCTTCTTTTTTATTCTGTTCAGCAAAGGGACCAGATGGAGTTCATCCCAGTCCAGTGGCAATGACCACATAAGTTTTCTAAAGAACAAGTTCAAGTGCATATTTAATTTTGAGTTGCACAAGAAACTAAGCTCTAATAAAGTTGCAAGCCTTTAGAAGTTAGATATTTTTAGTTTTACTTGGTTCTGCTCCTACCATTACTTGCATTTAAGAACATAAATGCACAAAAAGCTGGGGATGGGGGTGGGGTGGGGTGGTGGTTGCCAGGGGCTAGGGAAGGGGTGAGAGGGGATGGGGAGTTAGTAGTGTTTAATAGGTTCAGAGTTTGTTTTGCAAGATGAAAAGAGTTCTGGAGATGGATAAATGGTGGTGATGATAACACAACTGAAGGTACTTAATGCCACTGAGCTAATGGTACACTTAAAAGTGGTTAAAATGATCAATTTTATATTATGTGTATTTACCACAATTAAAAATAAAATTTTAAAAAACTAGGGGGAAGTCAAACTCAAGTAATCAGAATTCTAAGATGGCTGTGATCCCCTCCCACTGTGCACACAGTCTATATCAGTCTCCTGTTGAGCCTGGAAGGACTTCTGAGACTGATGGTATTTCACTCCTATGATTAAGTTGCTTACACGCGCTAAAGATAAAGAAATTTTGAAGATGTAATTAAGATCTCTAATCAGATAACTTTGAGTTGATTAGAAGGAAGTGGGCCTGACCTAACCAAGTGAACCTTTTTTTAAAAAGGTGTTCCTTGGAAGAGAGACTTGAAGTAGCAGCTCCCTTATTGGTCTAGAAGAACTACCACATTGTGGAATGGGCCACATGGCAGCGAACGGGTTTATGGCGGAGATAGTTGCTCTAGGGCTTCATTGTACAATCATAACAAAGGCTCGAACTCTACCAACAACCAGGGAGCTTGGAAGGCAACCCTGGGCTTCACTGTGATTGCAACCCCTGGCCTGGATTTCAGCTTGAGTAGACCCTGCAGGGGACCCTGTTACCTTGTGCTTGGACTCCTGACCCACAGGAATTGTAGGCAGTAAATTTGTGCTGTAAGTGGCTAAGTTTGTGGTAATTTGCAGGCAGCAAAAGACAAATATGACACTCACTGTCACTGAAATGTTTCCATCAGGCATCTGTCACAGTGCATTCTCCATGTATAGTCCCTCACTGAATCTCACATGTCATGGCAGCTTCTCTGCTTGGAGGGAAAGGGACCAAAGGTAGCCATCCAGTGAGAAGGAAGCAAAGTGTGAAAGGCAAAGAGCAGACGACCTTGTTTTATTTTGATTAAATAAATGTAAAGCTGAGGGGACCCAGAGGGAGAGCCTCAGGGGAAGCAGAGCTGGTGTTCTACAAAACACATTAACCTCTCAAATAGGATGAAAGTACAAATTTTAATAAATATAGTTTAATATATTACACTAAGACTTTTAATTGTGGATCCGCAGGAATAGATCACTTCTCCTGTTACCAAGCATGCAATTTTAACTTTACATCTACTTAAAGATGCATGCCAAAGACAGGGAGAAAGCTGGGTTGTGAAGGTTTGGAGCTGGGAGGTGAAGAGCAGTTGCAAGAGGGTAGGGATTATGTCTGTGACCATAGGCAAGTCACTTGATTTCTCCATCTCTGTACCTATAATATAAAAAGATCATGCTGTAGCATCAGTTGAGGTATTATTCAGACTGTGGGGGATGAGATATATCCAAAGAACCGTGGTCTTCTTATCAGAGATCACAGGCTACACCAGTGCTCTATTCCTAAAGACTCTTTCCCAGATCTAAACTGTGAAGGGCCATAAATCTTTGAGGTGCTCAGTCATTTATAACTAATCAGGTATGTACTAGATAAGGAGGCAGGAGAGGGGTGCTGGACAGAGTCCCTGTGAAGTCAAGTCCCTTACGTCATCTGACAGTATCTCATACAGAATAGAAGTTGAATGAGTAAATAATTGAACAAGCATTAATTATGATGTGGTTGGTGTGGATGTCTTTGGATTCATCTTGTTTGGGACTATTTGCACTTCCTAGGCTTGTATGTCTATTTCCTTTGCCAAGTTAGGGAAGTTTTCTATTCTTATTTCTTCAAATGTATTCTAAATCACTGGCTCCCTCTACTGTCCTTTTGTTAACCTTATGATGCAAATATTGCTTTGCTATATGTTTTCCTAGAGGCCCCTTAAATTATTTCTTTTTTATTTTTATATTTTGTATTTCTTTTACTGTTCCAATTGGGTGTTTTCTGCTGCTTTGTCTTCCTGTTTTGTCTTCCCAATTGCTGATTCTGTCCTCTGTTTCATCTAATTTGATGTTTATTCCTTCTAGTGCATTCTTCATTTCAGTTATTGTATTCTTCATTACTGACTGTTTTTTTTAATGGTTTTTATATTCTTTTTTTGCTATCTCTTTGTTGAAGTTCTCAATAAATTCCTTGAGCATTTTTATAACCAGTTATAAATTTTGTATCTGGTAGATTGCTTGTCTTCATTTCATTAGCTCTTTGCTGGAATTTTTCCCCTTTGCTTCATTTGGGACATGTTTCTTTGTCTCTTCATTTTGTCTGCGTCTCTGTGTTTGTTTCTATGTATTAGGTAGATTTGCTGTGTCTTCCAGTCTTTGCAAGGTGGCCTTATATAGTAGGTGTCCTGTGGGGCCAGTGGCACAATGTAACTGATCACCTGATTCAGGTGTTTCAGGAGAGTCCTTTTGTAGGTTGTGTTTAACCTCCTATTATAGTTGATCCTTGATTGCTGTTGGCATGTCAGTGGGTGGGATTGAGCCTAAGGCTAACTGGTTGTGAGAACTGGCCATGGCCACAGTATATATGTTGCTGTTTGGGAACTGACCCCATGGAGTGAGATTTGTCCCAGTGAGCTCTACGCATGCTGAGACCACTCTTTGGTTTTGCCACTTGTGAGGCTAATAGGGTGGTGTTCTGTTGTGGTCTGAATCCAGCCACCAAGTGCGTTCGTTTGGGGCTGCTTGGAAAGGAGTCCCATGTAGACCAAGATTAGTTGCTGCTTGTGACTGGCCTGGGCTATCTGGTAGAAGCTACAAAGTGGTCTATGGTTAGTCATTGCCTGTGATAGACCTGGAAGTGTGTGGAAGAAGCCACACTGGGAGCTGAGGCTGGCTGCTACAAATACTGGTCCTGGGGAAGCTCAGTGGAAAGTCCAGGGTGCTCCTAGGCCTGCTGGCTGTCCATAATGCTCAGCCTCTGAAATAACCTCAGGTGTTACATGAGTTGGATAAGGCGGGGTCTCAGAGAGTCACCAAGGTAGAGTAAGGAGAGTTCTCCTGGCCAATGCAGATTAATGTTTAGCTGTGTCAGGGGGAGGCTCAACAGAGAGATAATGGTGGCTGTCTCTCCAGCCCTCGCCTTGAGGCCACATAACTTAGTCTCTCCCTGTATGTCTCTGGTGCCTCTTAAACCACTGTCCTTCTGCCAAAGCCCAGGGTGAATGCCTATGAGTGAGAGATTCTATGTATGAACCCTTTAAGAAGACACTTGGGTTTCTAGCAGTCACCAGGTGGGACAAAATTCTACTGATTTTCATAGCCAGATGTTGTGGGGGCTTCTCTTCCTGGCACAGGTGCTTAAAGCTAAAGAGTCCAGTGTGGAGCTGGGACCTCTTGCTCCTCAGAGGTACCTATGCAGCCTAGGCATCCCCCCACCGCTCACTGATCAAGGACCACATGTGAGGTGCAAGGCCAGCCCATTACATGTCTCTACCCCTCCTATTATGTACCAGATTCTGTGGGTACCATGACAGACACAGTCCCTCCCCTCATAAAGTGTGTATTCTAGCCAGAAAGACACATTGATCTCAGGTAGATTCATCACATTTACATCTCAACTCTACAGTTTTTTTTTTTTCATAAAACTGTAGAGACTTTTAGGTTTTAACAGCTTGATGGACATTTGACAAGCTTTACTGTCTGGCTTCCAGGACTCCAATTCTCCCCTACTTATGAAGACTTGGTAGGAGGATAAAGTTGTAAGCCTCTCTTCCAGTATAGAGGCTGAAGGTTTTGGGATGTATCTGCAGAGGAGAGCATGAACCCTAAGCTTGGTCAATCAGGCACGCTCTCTGGGACTCTAACTTATTTTTTTATTATTATTATTTTTTAGTATATGTGCTGTTGAAGTGAGCACGAGACTCTAACTCTTGAGTGAAGACTTAGAGAGAGGGCTGGGTCAATCACTCTCAGAAACAGAGCAGCAGGCCTGGTTACCTGTCTCTGCAGGGAGACTGTTGCTACATCTTAGGATATTAGAGATCACTTGTTTCTGCTTGCTCTAGAGTTTTCTTCTGTTGATCCTATGAGTCACACTTCTGTCCTCCCACACTCCCCACCAACCCCCTTTTTCATCCAACAAATTCCTCTACTTTATCTTTGCTAGAGTTGTCTCTTTTTTTCTAATATGTATATTCTTACTGAGCTATAATAGATATATAACACATTAATTTCAAATGTACAACATAATATTTTGATATCTGTATACATCATGAAATGATCACTACAATAAGTCTAAGTTAACATCCATCACCACACAGTCACAAATTTTTTCTCTTGTGATGAGACTTTTAAGATTTATTCTCTTAGCAATTTTCAAGTATGCAATACAGTATTATTAACTATAGTAGGCATATTGTACATTACATAGCAGGACTTATTTATTTTATAACTGGAAGTTTGTACATTTTGACAATCTTCACCCATTTCACCCACCCCCATTCTCCACATCTCACAACTACCAATCTATTCTATTTGTTTTTTTTGTTTTTAGATTTCATAAATAACTGAAATAATACAGAATTTGTTTTTCTCCTTCTAACTTATTTCATTAGCATAATGCCCTCAAGTTCCATCCATGTTGTCACAAATGGCAAGATTTCCTTTTTTTTGATGGCTAAATAATATTACATATTATTTATGAAGATATATGTACATATATATATATATATATACAACTTATTATATGTATATATATATATACAACTTCTTTATCTATTTACCCATCAATGAACACTTAGGTTGCTTTCATGTCTTGGCTATTGTAAATAATGCTGCAGTACATGTGGGAATGTATATAACTTTTCAAGTTTATATTTTCATTTTATTCAGATAAATACCCAGAGGTGAAATTGCTAAATCATATGATAGTTCTAATCTTAACTTTTTGAAGAATCTACAGACTGCTTTCTAAAGTGGCTGCATCAATTTACATTCCTACCAACAGTGTGCAAGGGCTCCCTTTTCACCAGTACTTGCTGTCCCTTGTCTTTTTCCAGAGTTGTTTTATGTTGTTTGCAGTTAAGAACTCTAATAGATACGAAGAGGAATTCCATCTATTTGGTTTAACATAGGATTAGAAATAAGGCAGACCTAGGGTCAAATTCTGATTCAGCTACCTAGAAATCTGAACAAGTTGCTAAAACTATGAATGCCTTAGTTTCCTCATCTGAAATTGGAGAGAAATGTACCTCTCTCCTTAGTTGCCAAATGATAATAGAATTTAATATACACAACAACAAGATTGAAACCCCCAATTACCTTGCCAGAATCTCAGGGCAAAATAACTGGCTCCACAGTTTAGTATTAGAGCAACAGGACCAGCAAGAGCACAGGACTCAGATTCTTTGCTTTAGGGACTTAAAAATGTCATTTCTCACCTCAATAAATACTTTACTGAGGAAACAGTGCATTCAACCTGTTTAGAAAAAACACCCAGATTCAATTTTGTAAAGGGTAAATGATATTAATGTTCTCCTTAAGCCTGCGGTGGTAGTTTAGACCCATTTATAATTAGTCTGAATTAGCATAACTCCCTGGGGTGCTATTACTGCTCAGTTCACTTTGTGACTTATGACTGAGTGAGAGACTAAGACTCTAAAAATGCATTATTAATTCTTCTATGGACTTGGCCAACCAAAGAAGGGCAGGTTCCTAAAAATTATAATCTAATTGCTTTGAAAACAGGAGCTTTGTTTACAAAAATTAGAGTATGATAGCTGAGACTCACTTTGAGGCCAACATCTCATTTCACCACACACCTCAGACTAGTGTTTCAATGTGTTTTATATCCACTAATGAAAACATTATGAATAATTTAATTTTGCAAGATAATTTTATGTAACAAGTAACAATCAACGTTGATCTTCATTTTTCACTTTTTAACTTGAACTCTCAGGAAATGTTTTAAGGAAAGAAACAAGATTTGCATATCTACTCCAAATGCACTCAGAATAATTACTGAACAAAGGAATTAATTAAGCAAGTCACACTAAAACATAGTGGCTTTTAAAACATGATTGTTATTTGTCTTTCATTGTTTCCACAGGTTTTGAATTTGGGAAAGGTCCATCTGTGTGGTTCTGTCTCCCTCCAAGTTTGTTGTCAGTTTTTGGCCAGGCTCACAGTCATCTGGTGGCTTAACCTCCAGGTGGCCCCCTCACAATGGATGACAAGTAGGTACCAGCTGTTGGCTGGGAGGGCCTCAGTTCTTCTCCACTTGCTTCTCTCCACAGTACATTGTCACATATGGTGAGTCACATGGCTTGGTGGTTGCTTTCCCCCAGAAATAGCAAGTCAAGAGTCCAGCTGTTTTGGCCTCTCACCCCAGGAAAATTCAGCAATTTCTGGAGACATTTTTGATTTTATAATTGATCAGGAGGTGTTTTGGAAATCTAATGGGTAGAGGCCACAAATGCTACTTAACATCTTACAGTGTACAGAACAGCCACCCACAGTAAAGAATTATCTAGTCTAAATTGTTAATAATGCTGCTGTTGAAAACCCCTGGGTATAGGTGGAAGCTGCAATACCTTTTATGACTAAACCTCCAAATTTAGACACTGTCATTTTCACCATATTCTGTTGGTCATGCAGGGTCAGCCCTGATTCCCTGTGGTAGGGGGCTGCACAAGGGTATGAATACTGGGAGCCATCTCAGAGATTATTTAACACAGCACCTAAGTCTTCAAAGTGGTCATCTTTGTGTAACAGGACTATGAGTGACTTTCCCTCCCTTTCTGCTTGTTTGTATTTTCTGAATTTTCTGGAATAAGAATGTACATTTATATCCTAATAGATACACATAACTTATATATAGTATAAAATAAACATTAAAAACAATGTATTAAATCTATTTAACACTGCCTAATGCTTTATGATATCCACTGAGAATTGTTGCGTCATTGGCCTCGAATAAATTACAATCTAACTAGAGACCACTGTTTCTTGGAAGCAAGTACTATTTGGGTTCTAACAGCTTACCTTGGTATATATTTTCTCTCTAAATCTTATCTCCTTATTTCAACACTTCAAGTAAGACTAAACTACCAAGCAACATTTATAGAAACTTAGATGACATCATCCATCTATTTCACCTTATCTCAAAAGGTTATTCATATTGCCTTCTGACTCAAAAAACAAATTTTCTTCCTCCTGCAAAGCTGGTTGCTTGTCCATTAGGGGTGCACTGGGTCTTCCCTTCTCTGGGACCTAGCCATTATTAGTCACCTTCCACGCTCTGGTTATCTTCAACCTCTCCCTCATTGTAGTTTTTTTCATTTCAGCATATAAATACACTTAAATCTTTCCATTCTTTAAAATTAAAAGAAAAAGGTATACAATATCTTCCATCTCTTCCATATTCACCACTAGCTATTGGTCAATTTCTTTCTAAATTTCTTAAAAGTAATAACTGTAATTACTGCTTCCACTTCTTCACCTCCCAACCCTCTTCTCCTCACCAAGGTCAACAGGCTGCTAAAGGCAAAGATTTTCTGTCTAGTATGTCAGAGACTAGGTCCCGCTGATTTGCATTAGAATCATCTGGACTTTTAGAGAACTAAATCTCCTAGAGTAGGAACCTGGCAGGACCCTACAGAGCTCCCTGTCACTCTTGCTCACATAGTCCCAAGCTTGTCCTTCAACACAGGCCTCTTAGATGAAATGCCCCTCCTTTCCACAAATTGTATTTTGGTACCTCTTTCAAAGGCAGAACCGGGTCTGACTTTTAACAGATTCTCATACAAAATGAGAAAGGTAAAAGGAAATACAAACACATTTTGTCCTAAATAAAATTTTAAAAGTTTATCTCATTTCCTTCCCCACCTCCGATCCCGCTAACTCTTTACAATTGAAACTGAAATTAATCTTGTTTTTTTTTCAGACTTTCAGTATGAAGGTGATGGTGGAGAAGATTTGACTGTCTATTGAATAACACAGATCAGAATGACTTCTCTAATATTTGGCACAGGGAGAGTGTTGAGAGAGGGAAATGATTATGCAAAAACATAAGTAGATTTAGAAGATTAAAGTGTGTATCTCTAATTCTGTCACTTCATACCCTGCAGCCTCAGATTTTATCAGTGACATTAGGTGGTTGATACAGTTAGAAATGTGCTGTCTTGAAAACCATAACTTTTTTATAAGAGCAAAACTAAACAAATGTGTCAAAGCAAACCAACACCCTTACTTCCTAGTCAAATATTTGTATTTCTTAAATCTGAAGGTTGTAAACAGAGTCCTGGGCTGCAGTTATCATGGAGACATACGGTGTGCAGGAGCTAGATGGCCAATCAGCATTGAGCCTGAGGTCAGCTTCATCAGGAAAACACAGACTATTTTCCAGGAAGGAATTCTTAGTAACTTTGACAGGATTCTTAGGCCAAGTCCCTGTCCAAGTCTCCTGTGATTCTGGGCAGGCAGAATTTTGATGGTTCTGGGCTTCATTTCCTTCCTCAAACAGTCTTTTCTAATCTATCCTTTTTTCTCCATCAGGCCCCAGTCCTGATCCCATAACCTGGCCCTCTGATGACAGAAAAGAGGAAAACTCCCTGTATTGCAGCTCTAATCAGATACAAACATCATTTCTGGAGGAGATAATGCTTTGCACTGGCTTTCAAAGGAAGCCCCAGCCCTTGGTTCCTAGGCATCCATAAGAACAAGGAGGGAGTTGATCAAGTGTCACCTTATCTCACCCAGGTAAAAACCTCAAACAGCCCACTTGCTGCCTTGTTGAATACACTCAATCAAAGCCACACAAAGGCTCACTTTGAATGGCATTTTGTTCTTCCACATCAGCCTTCTGATGCATGCCATAAAAATGGCTCAGAGGATCTTTGTGTCCTTATTTCCTCTTGTTGAAGGGTGTCTCATGATGTAGAGAGGGGGTAAAGCTGCCTTTACATTTGGTGTGGTGTTCAGAGGCATTTAAAGGTGGCTGGAGTGATTGGAGGAGAAACAATATGCAGAGTGGGGGTAGGTTTTAATCTTCTTTAAAGAAATAATCAGAATGACGTTGTATGTGCATAAGAGTGAGTTGGATAGGGAGGAGAGAGCAGTTTTATAATTGAAAAAACTTTCCTCCCTTACTCCATCCTTCCACCCCCAAATTGAAATTGATTTATTTCCCCGCCCCTCAAAAAAATAAGTTGAATCCAGAAGAACTTCCATTTTATAGTTATTAGAAAGAGTTCCAGAGCTTTCTATTTGCAAGTTTAAGACAGCTTTGCCTCAGGGTTGGGTGCACTGTGAGTACAAATGATGTTTAATAGTTCAAGAGAGAAATTTAACCCCATCATTACTCAATTTGCAAAGACTTTGCTACTTCCTCCACTTGTAAAAAAATTATGTTTAGATTAGTAGACCTTCAACTTTTTAAAAAGTAGAAAAAGATTCTAAGCTTTTCTTCAGGATATACAAATGTGCCTCTAAATTACCACATACAAATGCATAGAGAGGCTATCTCCAAAGAGAGAAAACTTTATTTCAAAGCAATCATAAAAAAATTAAAAAGGGGTCTGTATTTTTTTTGCTTTGGCCCATCATTACTGAGGACACTACTAATTTTAAAAATCTAATGCACAAAAAATTGTATCTTCTAAATATTTATAATAATGTATTTTGAAAACATATATGGAGTATACATATAATTTCAAGTGAATAAAAAGGAAGAAATTAAAAGTATTTGGGGGGATATTTTTGAAGACAACATGGGGAAATGCTTCAATATAATAATAAATTTAACAAGCAGATTACAAAATTGTATATACAGTTTATGATTAAAATATATATCAAGTATACATACACACATGCATGCTTGGGAAAGATGACTAAAAGAAAAAAATGTCAAAATATTTATAGTGGTCTTCTCTTACTATGATTGTTAGTGATTTATTTCCTTTTGTGTATTTAAAAAATTTTTACAATAAGCTTGCATTACATTTATAATATAAAAGATAGAACAATAAATATCATTTTAAAATTATATACAAGCTCTAGAGAACACATCTCTGGACAGAGATCTCTGTAGTGGTCAATCTGCTAGCTGTTGGCGTCGGGCAGTGAGGTCATCCAGACTCTGCAAAATTGACCTTCTCAGGACAAGTCACAGAGTTCAGGACAGAGACTCAAGTACAAACTTGAGGGCAGGTATGGAACTAATGGGGTCCTAGGGTACCATTTTGGGTCCCCGAAACCAGTGACTTCCTAAAAACCACACTATAAGTAGTTCTGCAAGAAAGACCTGTCTGAAAAGGATATAGTATTCCCTCTGCCATCACCTATTCTCCTTCTGTTTTATATCTGGACAGTTGAGACTCACTGAACTCTGTTCTCTTACTCTACATGTTTACATCTTTACCTGCATCCAGGAGGTGACTCTCCTTTGCAGAGGGTGTCTTCATGTCTCCTCCCTATTTATAAAGTCTCGCAGAGGAGATATAATGAGTTTGGGTTGTTGATTAATTATAGTACACCTTACTATATTATCTAAAAATGATACTCTAAAAATAATAATATTTAGAGTAAAGCATGTCAGCCCTTATTATTCAAGAGAAATAGTGTGTTAGAATATTATTTTTTGGTGGGAGAAGCTTGGCATAGGTGACTCTCCTCATGTTCCTCTGTGTTGACTTCAAAGTTTGCTTGGGAACATGTGGGTATATTTGCACAGAAGTCAAAGAGCTTTCTAAAAAGAGAGGGATTGAAATTCTGACCCTGTCATCTTTACAAAACATTTATTTTGAATTGCAATCTTTTTAAATCTAATGGACTATCAATTGTCTAAATCATAATAACAACTGACTGGAACCTATATAAAGTTTACAGCTTCACTGCTTTGGGTATTCTTTTTCTCTTTCTCATGTAGCAGAGTGTCTTGTCTTTCAAAGAGGACAAACTGTGGAGAGATAAGTCCTAACCTGACAGTTGGGAAGGTCTATTTATTTAACATAAATGGTCTGGTTCCATTTTGTTTTATTAATTACTCTTCAGTTTGCCAATTTAAAATATAAGTGTCCCTTGGTATCTGTGGGGGATTGGTTCCAGTACCCCTGTGGGTACCAAAATTTGATAACTCAAGTCTCTTATATAAAATGGTGCATACCTTCATAGGACCCATACACATCCTCCTGCATAATATAAAGTCTCTCTAGATTACTTATAATACCTAATACAATGTAAGTGCTATCTAAATTGTTGTTATACTGTATTGTTGCAAGAAAAAGTCTGTATGTGTTCAGTACTGACACATGGTAGACCTAACTACACAGTATACATCAGCAACAATGTAACATTTTTTTCCCAAATATTTTTCATTCTTGATTGGTCAGATCCATGATGCAGAATTCATGAATATAGGCCTATTGTAATCAAACTCTGATGATATGTCCTAAAATCTCTAATCTCCCTGAATATCAGGTTTTGTTACTTAAAATACTTCTGCAGTTTTTTTAAAAATACAGTCTAAATTTAATATTTTATATTTTAATAGAAAATATATTTACATGGTTTAAAATTCAAAAGGTATAAGTGGCTATTCTAAGAAAAATATTTTTCCCGCTTTTATCTCCTAATTGTCCTCTTCTATTCCCCAGAGCCAAACAGTAGTTTCTAGAATATTCAGTATTCTTTCAGAGATTTTCTAAGTGCAATGTATATGAGCAAATACATGTATTATTGTCCCTCTGTCCTCTCCTACACAAAGAGTGGCATACAATACATATTGTTTTTCATCTTGAGATTTTTTTCCCCCCACTTAAAAACACATCTTGAAGCAGAACAGCAAAGTGAGCAGCTTGGGGAACCCCTTCCCTCCCACCCAGGCACCTATTCAACTGGTCAAAATTATGAAAGACAAACATTCAAATTCTTGGGAAAGGGATCAGTGTGCTTACAACAAATCGAGAAGCACATATTTAGCAAAACCTACAGAAACACAGTAAGAACAGTGAGAGGCTGTGGAATTCGGGTGCGGAGCTGCACTGACTCCCTCACAGTTCTGTGTTGTAGAAAAGCTACTTCAGTGGGATTTGGTAATTCCCATATCCCTCAGCTCCTTGAGGTGAAAGAATTATTCCCAGTGGATTCAACATTGGCAAATCCCATCTCCCAATTCAGTTTCCAATCCCCAACCCCTCGCTGTGGGCTGTGGAAAATCTATATTGGTCAGTGGTGGAGCTAAACAGGGGCACCAGTTCCCACCTCCTCGCTCTGCTCCCCCAACACACACATCTCCTGCTCTACTGAGGATCCAGGTGGTAAAGCTGGTGAAAGTAAGTTCCCCATCCCCTCACCTCTCTGACTCCTGATCAAAAGCACAGATAATTCTCCTCATGGAAAGGTTGGAATGAGCCTCAAAACAAGCAATAGGATTTATTAAAGGTTTTACTTTCACTAGATCAGACTGTGGAACAATTTATGCCTCAAGATTATTATTTTAAAAAGTGAAGCAATCAAATAGAAATTGTGGAGGCTAACAACTGGGTGTGCTACAAATAGAGGCAGGCTAGCCAAAAGCTTAATGAGGAGATCAAGAAAAAAGACATTCAAAGAGAGCCCCACTAAATTCACAGACATTCCTGGTGATCAGGAACTCTGTGTGCATTTCCAAAGCTGAGACCTCCAAAGAGTGAATGGAGAGAGAATTTCTGAGCTGCTAGTCCCTGGAGAGATGTGAGGACAATTTATAAACTTCCTCAACAGTGAAAGTAATCTCCAAGTCACTCACAGAACCAATGGTAAAAGTCAAAAAGCCTTACTGGTTGAGACTTAAACACAACTTCTGACCAATTGGAGGCTGATTGATAAGCTATGCTGACCCAGGAGTGACCCGTAGGAAACCAGTCTTAAAACTGAGGGGAAAAAAGCTTGAACAGAGATACCAGAGCCTATATAATGCAAGGAAAACAGACTTCACTGACCTAGTCAAGCCAAATCACTAAACAAATAAACAACAACAATAACAATCCCCAGGAGTGGGGGAATTCGTATTCAGAGTTGCTACAATATGTGATCTAAAATGTCTACTTTTCAACAAAAATTATGAGACGTGCAAAAAAAATCCCAAATTGTTATCCATGCATCAACTCACAGGAGAAAAAGCAGGCAATAAAAACTGCCTGTAAGGGGTCCAGATATGAGACGTTTCAGACAAAAACTTTAATGCAGCTATTATAAATATGTCCAAAGAACATAAAAACACTATGTATAAAGAACTAAAGAAAGATATGACAACAATGTCTCATCAAGTAGAAAAAATAAATAAAGAGATAGAAATTACAAAATAGAACCAAATGGAAATTCTATAGTTGAAAATTATAATAACTAAAATTTTAAAAAAGTTACTAGAAGGACTCAATAACAGATTTGAGATGACAGAAGAAAAAGTAGGCAAACTGGAAGTTAAATAAATAGAAATTACACTATGGGAAGAACAAAGAGAAAAGAAAATAAAAAAGAAATTGAATCTCAGAGAATACAGGACATCATTAGACACATCAATATATACATAACGAGTGTATCAAAAAGAAAGGAGAGCAAGAAAAAGAGAGAAAAAAATTTTAAAAAATGGCTAAAACTTCCCAAATTTGTTGAAAAGAATTACTCTATGCATCCAAGCAGCTCATTAATTCTAAGTAAGATTAAATCTTAGCCACATCCAGGCACATCATAGTTAAAATGTTGAAAGCCAAAAATGAAACAATATTGAAAGTTACAAGAGTAAAATGACACATCATATGCAAGAGAACCTTAATAAGATTGACTTAATCATCAATAAATTGATTTCTCATCAAAAACAATAGAGGCCATATCTAATTCGATAAAGAAAAAACTGTGAATCAAAAAATCTTATGTTTAGAAAAGCTATCTTTTAAAAGTGAAGGTGAAAAAAAGACATTCCTAGATAAACTAAAAAGTGAGAAAATTTATTGCTTTGAAAAAAGAAAAGTTGAAAGGCACATACTTCTCTATTTCAATACTTACTACAAAGCAACTGTAATGAAGACTGAGTAGTTCTGGTATAACAATAGACATATAGATCAATAGAATAAAATTGAGAGTCCAGAAATAAACCCATGTATTTAAGATCAAATGATTTTTGTCATTTTGATGCCAAGACTATCCAATGGGAAAAGAATAGTCTTTCAACAAATTGCACCAGGACAACTAGATAGCTACATACAAAAGAATAAAGTTGAGACCTTACCTCACACCATATGTAAAAATTAACCCAAAACATTGCCTTAACTAAATACACTCAGTACCTTGTGATCCCTGAGGCCTGTGAAAGAGTATTTCAAGTTTCTGCTGGAGTTTTGAATGAATACACACACACACACACACACACACACACACACACACACACACACTATGTACATGTGCACACAAACATATACACATATGTATAAAATATAGATGTATGAATTTGAATATATATGAATAAAAGTAAATAAATATATGTTATTTTTTAAAAAGTATAAATTTGCAGCACAGGATTGATTTTTCTTCATCTTCCCCCGCCGCACTCAATACCATCTGTTATAACGTTTACTTGGTAAAACTATATGGGTCCATAACAAATGCCTTTCTTTGCTGCAGTCCCCCAGGTAGAAATGCAGAAATCCTGTTTCTCATGCTGAGGAATCATGTAAAACACAAATGAGACCCTGATCCTGAGACCTCCTGTGATGGCTTTCAGTTCAATATAGTGGCACCTGCTTGTGTTAGGTTAGTTGAAGTTCTGTTTTGTTCATCTATCAATATATTCCTAAATGACTCAATTAATTAGGGTTTTTGAAAATGATGGGAGATCTTGTGATGATCCTCAAGAGCTCATCTGTACAAAGGCTTTCTCCTGTGTGGCCTAAAAAATGGACAGACTGCACCTTGACTCTGTGTAAGAGCATTTTTGCCCTCATTATGTGACAATTGTTTTGTCCACCCCAACATCAACTGAAAATAAACCAAGAGCTTTCCAGCTGGCAAAAGGAAGGAACACAGTAATCCAATGAATGAATGCAGGAAGTAGAAGAGAGAAAACAAGACTCTTTAAAAGTTATGATGTCAGGCCTAAAATTGATGAGCTCCTCTTAGTGTCTGATGTCAATATCAGAGAAACTTTTATCCTCTTGATGTGTTTTCATGGGTCATTAGAGAGCTCACCCCAAAATAATGGTGGTAAGTCCAGTGACCTTTATATCACACCAATGCCCTTAAAAGGGTAGGAGGGAGGCTGGGCATCAGAGTTCTTCTTGGGTTCCAATACTAGTTTTGACACTCACTAGCTCTGTGATGGTGGGTAAATCACTTCCCTACTGTGGGCTTCATTCTTATTCTGTCAAACTAGAGTTGTATTAGCTCTGGGGTTCCCAGACATTGAGATCCAGGGACAATAGGGACTTGCATGGTGTAATTGTTTTTTATAATGGCCAAATAAAGCTATCAAAGAAAAAAGCTTAGCATCCACAATGACTATACTTTCATTATAAAGAACATTTGACATACCCCCCCCAAATTAGAAAAAGTACAATCTCAGTGTAAATATTCTTTTAAACTAATTTTAAAATTTAACTCAATGTCTTATTTCTCTACATACCTTCAAAAACCCCGTGGAGCAGCATTTGGAAACTGGGAGCTGGCTTTCCAGAGTCCCTTTTACTCTGATATCTTAGGACTTTCTCACAGTATATATATATATCTGTGGCAGTATAGGCATTTAGAACTTTCTGGTACCTTAGCGCCTCCTCAAGCAAGCCGTGTGGAACAAGTCTCAGGGAGCAGCTTGGACAAGGCTGCCTAGCCCTTCCCTCATGGTGCTATTCCATGCCTGAGCCTCCAGGATTCACTCAGCTGCCAGCTCATACCAGATACATTATTAATTGGTAATGGTACCAAGCATTACTGTTCTAAGAATTCTCATTTTATTAGGAAAGTAAGGCTCCTTAAAAGTTAAGTTGAAGTTAGTTCCAGAAGGTAGAAATACCTAATCAAGTGCACCCAAAGTGCACTTCTTCCTATTTATATGCCTCACCACCTCTCTGCCCTGCCTGATGCTGTACAGTGCTAGGCCTAGAAAAGAATTTACCATCTCCTGCTTAGAGTCCTTCCCTGGGTTCTGTGGCTCAAATTCCTTCAGCCACTGGCCAGTGCTATGGACTGAACTGTGTTCATCCCAAATTCATATACTGAAGCCCCAACCCCCCACATGATGGTATTTGGAGATTGGACCTATGGGAGATAATTAAGGTTAGATGAGGTCATGAGGGTGGAGCCTACATGATGAGATTAGTGCCCTTGTAAAAAGAGACACCAGAATATGCTAGCTTTCTAGAGTTCTCTCTCTCATTCTCTCTTCCTCCCACCTCCTTTCTCTTTCCCACTCCACACAGTCAAAGAAGAGGTCATGTGAGGATATAGAAGAGATGATAGCCACCTAAATACAGGAAGAGTTTCTTAGGAGGAATCAAATTGGCCAGCACCTTGATCCTGGGCTTCCCAGACTTCAGAATTGTGAGAAATAAATGTTTATTGTTTAAAACACCCAGTCTGTGGTGGATGTGACAGCCCAAGCAGACTAAGGTACCCAGGCTCCTTAGAGTTTGTTTCCTGCTTAGCTAACTCCCCAGCCCCACCTCCTGCGAATTACCCCTAAATCAGGTTGCAATGTTCACAGCCCCTATGTCTCTCTTCTTCACAACCTTCTCTTCACTGGTCTGACTCTCACACATTGTTCATATTTCTCCTTTAATTTAAAGCCCTCTGGGAAGCCTCCCTGGCTGCCTAAGCTGGGTGTATGGCCTCTCCAGGATGCTCCCCCACACACTGCCTCTCTACTTTGCTCATTAAAGGGCAAGGCCTGCATCTTGTTCTATGTTATTTCAACAAAGTTTCTGGCACATGGAAGGTACTCCGTAGCTACTTGATTAATGAGTGGGTAAATAAATGTGCTAACCTAAGCAAAGCAATGTCTTGTGGTGGGAGTTTGGAGACTTGAAAGAAGGGGCTATGCTATGGGTTGGCATTCTTCCTTTTCCTGGCTTGGTGTTCCTCAGATCCCCTTGAGCAGGGATTCTTGGGCTTCCACAAGGTCTGAAAATTGGATCTGTCATATTCTGAGTACCAGTAGGAACTAGGGATTTGGGGCCTGGACAAAAATCTTGAGAGAGAGAGAGAGAGAGAGAGAGAGAGAGAGAGAGAGAGAGAGAGAGAGAGAGAGAGAGTGTGTGTGTGTGGTGTGTGTGTGTGTGTGTGTGTGTGTCAGACAGGGGAGACCACAAGCATAATAACTATTTTCAGAAATTCTGAACTTTGCCTTGTAATTGGAGTGGAAATTCTGCTTCACAGAAGCCAGAACTTTAAAATAAAAGGGAGGTAGTTTCTACTCCACCCTCAGAAGGAACAACTTTCTACAACCAGTCTGAGGATTGGAGGTGCATATTAACGAACATTGCTACATGTCAGCACTTCCTAAGGAAGGGCACTGCAGTAGCCACATGAAGAATAGGAAGGGAGAAGAAACCATTTTGAACTACCCCAGTGCATCTTGTTCTGGGGTATTGTTAGAGCCTAACTGACCTGGGGGAAGGAAAATATAGGCATACATCTTTTTATTGCACTTCACTTTATTGCACTTCACAGATGTTATGTTTTATAAATTGATGGTAAGACCATACAGCAGCAAAAAGATTACTACTTGCTTTATTATAGTGGTCTGGAACTGAACCCACAATATTTTAGAGGTATGCATGTAATTAAGAAGAAACATACCCAATTCCAGTCCACTCTAGTCATCCTGTTCCACCTAAGTGGGAAAAGGTAAAAAACTGAGAAACTTCTAAAGTTCACAGTTCAGAAACACAGTTTCACTAAAAGACATCTACCTGGTGTATCATGTCTGACTATTAAGAAAAAAATTTCAAGAACTACCAAAGGCAAAATCTACAATTTGAAGAAAAAGAGAACACATCAGAACTGGACATATCAAGGATATTAGAATTATCAAACTGGGAATTTAAATATACTAAGGGCTCTAAAGGATAACGTGACAACATGTGAGAAGTGATGATCAATACAAGCAGAGAAATAGAAATCCTAATAAAAAACCCAAAAAGAAATTCTAACAGAAATAAAAAGTATCTCTGATAGGCTTACTAGTAGAATAAAAATGGCTGAGTAGTAAATCTCTAATCTTGATCTTTATTCTCGATAGAAACCTCCAAAACAAAGAAGCAAAGGGAACAAAGACAAAAATAGCCAAGGACTGTGGGACAACTATAAAAGATGTAACATACGCATAATGGGAATACCAGCAGGGTAAGAAAGAAAGAAATGGAAGAAATATTTGAAACAGTAATGACTAAGAATTTTCCCAAATTAATCCCAGACACCAAACCACAGATCCAGAAAGCAGAATAAATGCTTAAAACAAACAAACAAACAAACAAAACAACAACAAAAATTTTATTTCTGGGCATGTCATTCTTAAAATACAGAATATCAAAGATTAAAAAGATTTTTAAAAATCCTGAAACAAGACAGAGGGGAAAAAACACCATACCTATAGAGGAACAAAAACATGAATTACAGCAACTTCTCAGAAATCTTGAAATCAAGAAGAGAGTGAAATGTTTAAAGCATTGAGATAAAAAACCCCATCAACTCAGAATTCTATACCCTGCAAAACCATCCTTAAAGTGAAGAATAAACACTTTCTCAAACAAACAAAAACTGGAGGAATTAGTTGTCAGTAGACCTGACTTGAAAGAAATGTGAAAAGTTCTTCAGAGGGAAGAAAAATTGTATAGAACAGAAACTTGAATCTACACAAAGGAAGAGCATCAAAGAAAAAATAAGTAAAGATAAAGTTAAAATTTTTTTCTTATTCTTAATTGATGTAACAGATTGTCAGAGTGGATCAAAAAGCACAACCCGACTATTTGTTGTCTACAAGAAACCCACTTTAAATATAAAGGCACATACAGATTAAAAGTAAATGGTTGGAGAAAAATATACCACGCTAATCAATAGAAAGCAGGACTAACAACATTAATTTCAGAAGGAGCAGATTTCAAAGCAAGGAAAGTTAACAGGGATAAAGAATGGCATTATCTAATGATAAAAGGGTCAATTCTTCAAGAAGACATAAAAATCCTTAACATATACGCACCAAACAACAGAGCATCAAATAGGTAAGGCAAAACCCGAGAGAACTGCAATAATGAATAGATGAATCTACTATCATAGTTGAAGTTGTGTTTTACATAGTGTAGTGGTTATCATGCTTGCCTCATTATCATAGTTGGAGATTTCAACACCCCTTTACCATAAAATAAACAGAGTCAGAATGTAGAAATTAAGCAAGGACATAGTTTAATTCAAGAGTCTGTCTTCAAGCTTTCATTCCACAGGGTGTGGCCAAGTAACCAAGTTCTGGAAAAAAAGATGTAAATCAAAGTATTATTTGTTGGTTTACGGGAATCCTGAAAACAGGGACATTTCATTCCTTTTGGACTTTCTCCCATCACTTTCCTTCTCTTTTTTGTTTGTTTTTGTTTTGTTTTGTTTGAGAGGGATGTGGATGTGATAGTTGGACCTGGAGCTATTGCCTTAAATTATGAGGTAACTGGTTATGAAGGCCATTTTGATGAAAGAACAAGATGGAAGTAACCTGGGTCTTTGATTATATGCAAATTTATCTCTAGACTTTAATGAATAAGATAAATAGGTTTGCTTAAGCCACTGTTACTTCGGCGTTTTTGTCATGTGTGGTTGAACCTAAGGCTAAGTAACACCAAACCAATTAAGAAATAGATGCAGGAGTTAGATTGTGGTTAGCATGTCAATTTTTAAATTGAAGATGGATTAGAGAATATGACTTAGACCTGCAACCAAAGACAGGGGGTTCTACTATCGGCACCATGTAAGTCTAGGTCTTGAACTAATATATTAGAAAGGCAGATTATGGAGAAGATATGTAACCAGCCAGAAGTTTCTTAAATCTTAGTGTTCCTATGAATCACCTGGGGATCTTGTTGGAACACACATTCTGACCCAAAAGGTCTGGAGTGGGACTTGAGATTCTGCTCTTCTAATAAGCTGATGCGGTTGGACCCCATTGAAGTAAATCAGAGCCAAGAGATAAGGCCCCTGAACATGTTCTGGACACTAACTTGGGTCCTGACCTTGCAATGGAGTCTCAGGAAAGGAGTTAGTAAGAAGTTGAGAGAAGGCGACCTTAGTACATTTGTTCTCAAACCTGAGTGCACATTGAATATCTGGCGAGCCTCAAAACACACTGATGGCTTCATCCCACCTGCTGAGATCCTAGTTCTTGGTGTGACTTGGGATTTGGGAGGTTCAAAAGTTTTTCAGATAATTCTAAGGGGCATCCAGGGCAAGTACCCACTGTCCTACAGGGCCATTACCCTAGTGGAAGTTCTCATTTATGGGCTGAAACAGGAACTCTGAGAATGTCCTTTCTATGTTCCAAGCTGGGACTTGGGTAAGATGAGCAAAGCATCTGCCTTGGGTGGTAAGGTAAGGGAGGGCAGTGTGGTAGAATCACTCAAAAATTCAGTAATCAAGATAAACATTTTAATATAATATTTTAAAAATCAAAATTAACACAAGGAAATCTACAATGAATAAAAAATCAAAAATTTTAAATTAGGATGGAATCTGTTATATCACTGTGCAGAGCTATATTGGAGCTTGAGGCAAAAACAAAAGCAATATCTTGACCTGGTAAACTACCCTCACCAGCTTTCTGTTCTCCTAACCGCTGGGACTAAACATCCTTCAATCCTTACTCCCCTGATCCTGAGAAGAGTGATGGACAGGTCAACCTCTGCCCTCAGATAGTTCTGCAATGGGTCATAGCAGTCCTTTAAATAAATTAACCAAGATGATGACAACAACAACAACGACGACGACAACAACAACGACAGACATTTATTGAGTTCTAAGTGCTTTACAAACATTAACTCATTTAATCCTCACCCAATTTTATGAGGTAAGCTATTGTTAACCCTATTTACAGGTGAGAAAACTGAGGCACAAAGTTTTGTTTAGCTTGCCCAAAATTACACAGAAAGTAAGAAGCTGAATTGGAAATCAAACCCAGGCCATCTGGCTCCAAAGTCCATGCTCATGATCACCAGTTCTAATATTGTGACTCAAGTAGGAAATGCACCTCTTATTCTCATTTTTTGTGCCATAGCAAACCCAGTCATAGTTTCAATATAGTTCACCAGAGAATGTACTAAATCCACACAGTGACAACAATAATAATAATTAATTGTAATAATGATAATAATGTTAGCAATACCATGACCAAATTTGAATGAGAAACTTTGTTTTTTATTAAATTTCAGGGAGGAAATTAAGGTCACCAAATTAAGCTGCCTGTTACAGGACACAGTTTCCCATGCTGACTGTCACTGTCCTGGGGCGAACAGGGGGACACCAGAGGGACAGAAGGGCTGTGTGGGGCAGGGAGGGGCAGTGGGGGTCTGGCAGGGCAGCGGGTGTCATCGGATTGTGTACTTGTCCCACTTTTTCTCCGGGTCGTAGGGCTCCCAGCGGCTGGCGGGGAAGATGTGCTTGTTCTTCTCGTACCAGCTTCTCAACACCACCTTGCCAGCGTGTGACTCGTCCTTCTCCATGGTGGCATCGCTCAGCAGCCGCACGTCGTCATGCACGTCGAAGCTGAAGAGCGGCCCGCTTTTGCCTCGGGCCTTGGTGACAATGAAGTCATAGAAGGTGTGGTAGTGGGGCAGGATCAGGTCCTCCTTGATGTACATGAGCTGCTCCACGCTGGCTGCCCGCAGCTCACGGAAGTCCTTGCGCAGGCCCTGCAGGGCCTTCTTGAGGAACTGCTGCACGGTGCCGCCCTTGTGGATGCGCACCATGCGCCGGTGCCCTGAGCCGTCCCAGTAGCTGAACGTGACCTCCATCTCCTCGCGCTTCACCTGTTCACGCTTAGCCTCCCATTCCTGCCGCAGCTCCTCCCGCAGCCGGTTCTCCTCCTCCTCTCGGTCGCGGTCAGGCAGGAAACTCGTGTCCACGTCCGGATTCTTCCCCAGGTTCCTCCGCCTCTTGCTCGTCACCTTGGATAACTGGGACTGCTCCTCTGCAGCTGAGCCGTCGGTGCCCTCGTCTCCCTCGTCGAGCGTGAAGGACAAGCTAGAGATCTGGCGCTGCTGTTTCTGCTTGCGCTCCCGGTCGCGCAGCGCCTCCAGCTGCTGTCTGCGCGCCTCCAGCTGCTCCCTCTTGGCCAGCTGCCTCTCGTGCTCCCTCACCAGGGCCTCCTGCTTGGCCTTCATGTCGTTCAAGGTCACCAGACCCACCGTGCTTGACTTCAGCTCAGCCTCCACAGCGTCGTAATGGGCGGAGAATTTCTTGTCCACCTTTGACTTCATGATGGTCTCCTCGGCGATGCGCTGCTTCAGCACCGCCATCTGCTCCTTCTGCTTTTCCCGCTTCTTGATCAGGTGCATGGCCCGGCCAGCCTCGCGCATAGTGCCCTTGTACTGAGCCATGCCTGCCGCTCCACACGCCCAAAGCCACGCAGGCGAGTCTGGCGGCTAACTTGTAGATTCTGCATCAATGACGAAAAACAGAGGAGATAGATGGGGACCAAAATAACATCTTGATTAGTGGTATAGATCAGTGCATTCTAAAAAACTTTCTGCAGAGATGGAATGTTCTGTAGCTATGCTAGCTTGGATATAGACATGTGAGGCTATTGAGCGTTTGAAATGTGGTTAGTGCCATCAAGGCACTGATTTAATTTTATTTGAATTAACTTACAGTTGATTTGCTACAGACGACTCGTGGCTCTCATACTGGACAGGGCAAGGCTAAGTTTTGGGAGCTACTCATGGAGAAGGTTGGTCAGCAGAGCAAACTCTTACCTGTTCAGGTACCACTACTTTGCACAGACATGCAAAAGTCAGAGCACCAAGAAAGCAGGCCTGCAGTGAACCTGGGCCTGAATTCCGGTTTGTTGACTACAGGAAAACAGAGTCTGAGCAAAATGCACTCCCCTACCTCGCAACCACCAAGGCTGGCCCTATCTCTTCAGTCAGATACATGGCTCCTCCAAGGGACACAGCAAGTGAGGGGAGAAGGGTCAGACAGAAGCATCTTCTAGTACTTCCCTAGAAGATAGTAATGTTAGCTAAGTCTCCATTAATATTTTACTGAGGAGACAGGGCCGTGTTAGTGCTGTCCCTATCTGTCCCTATCTCTTCCTTAAGAATCATTTCTGCAGTGAATACTTGTTGAGTCCATCTTGTACCCAATGCTATAGTGTCTAGAAACAGTGGGCGTAGCCCTGCTTGCTGTGGGAAACAAGGCATCGTGGAACTGGAGTGGGCAAGAGAGATCTAAGTACAAAACGGCCTTTTTGGTATTTCAGCCAAAGCAGAGTGAGGCACCCCCGATTATAATTTTATTGAACTCAACTTGAGCCAACAGTCCACCTCATGCACTGCAGCTCTGTCGTTGTCTGGACCTTCATCCCACGAGTGTCCAACCATGTCCCATCCTCCTAAACTTTTCCACAGTCCTCTGGAATGCAGTACCTCATTATTATACTCTCCTCCTAAATTCTCAGCCACTGCTCCAAACCTTCCCTTTGCCTTCTTGCCTAACAGTGGAACCTGGCTATTCTCTGTGGAGGTCATTTCTCCCTGCAGCTCCCTGAAGTAGAGGTGGTTTTCCTCTGATGTTTCGCATCATCTCAAAGTCTAAAATCTAAAAGTGGTGTATCTTTGCTCTTTCAAAAACATTTCTTCTATTTTCTATAAACCCCCTTTAAAGCTCATGCAGTTCCAGCGCTACTGGCCTTGTTGTTGCTGTCATCTCTGAAATTTCCTGTCCTCTTGAAACCTTGAGAATTAACGCCTGGCTCAGCTGCCTTCCTACTCCTTCCTCATCCACACAATCTGGATACTGTCAGCATGACCTACCCAACAACTTGACATCCTCACTTCTAATATAATCTCTTCCCTTGCCATACCCTAGTTCTTATCACTAAATGTCCCATCTCCAGAATCTTAACTATCACTTCCTTTTCTTTCCACTTACTTACCTAGTTCCCCAAATTCCAGCTGTCCTCTGATAGCTTGAGCTCTTGCATTCAAAAACCCCATCTCCTCTCCATTATTATTTCACCTTCATATGCTTACTCTCTCGACACACCAGAAATTGCACATATTTATAACTCTTATGCTCCTTCCCTTTCCCAGAAAAACCCTAATCCTGGTTAAACCCAGCTCCTGTCTTCTTAGTTCCTAAACCCAGGCTGCTGAAGGTCACTGGAGAAAATGGCACAACTGTTTCTGTCGAGTCTCACTTTGAATTAATGACCTCAAACCTCCAAAAGATACTCAAAACTGCCTGCAGGTTCTATTATACTGCCCCAGCAGTGAGTCTGCTGTCCTGCTCTTCAAGACAACTACTTCATACCTCCTCCTGTATCTCCTCACACCTCCAAGACTCTCCTGCCTCTCCCCAAGCCCCAAGTTGGCTGGTAAATATTTGCCAGCACACAACTGAATAGAGTTCTTTCTTCAGATTCCAACATAGATATTCTTGGATAATAAAATCCTATATCCCCCTCCCAAACTTCATAGCATAAAAACTGCATTCAACCTAGTTAGAGCTCTTCTATATAGCAGTTTTCTCAAATACGTATTCTGTGAAAAGAGGGTTCTAAATTCAGAAAACAAATTCAGAAACTCTGAGTCTTTAATATGCCTGTTTCCACTGTGACTCCCCAAGAAGGATATAGAGTATTCTGTGTTTTCTAAAAGTTTTGGATTATTAAATGTTCTTTCCTCTACAGAGTCTCTTAACATTTCTTGAAACTGGCTGTGAAATAAATGCCAGTCTTTTATGGAACCTACATGCCAAGAAGAAATATCATGGTGTTACCACTCACCAAATTGGCCAAAAAAGAATCTAGTTTTTTTTCTGGACTATTGCCCTTTATCTCCCATTTCTCATCACTCTTCTTAATTCAGAAATTGTGTGTGCGTGTGTGTGTGTGTGTGTGTGTGCGCGCACGTTTCTTCACCTAAAGCCTACTCATAGGTGCTCTATCATCAGTATATCTTATTCTTGTTTATTTTCTATACAGTATCTTCAGTAATCCTTATAAGAAATAAACCTGATAATGTTATCCTCCTACTGGAAAAGTCTCCAACTCTCCCTTTTATAATCTAATTGGAATCCTTTGTTCTACAAGGTCTCTAATAACGGAACCCACAGGCTCATTTTCTGACACTTCACACTATGCAGCACCATGCTGAACTTTTACTGTTCCTGAATAGAACATATTCTTTCAAAACTGTTACCTTTGGATATAATTTTCCTAGAGAGTCCTCCTCTCCACTGTGCCGCCCTTAAGATCAGCTCAAATGTCATTTCCTACAGAAAGCCTCTATACCCTCCACTGCCTCTAACACTCACAGATACACAAAGTTACCAGTATCCTCTTCTCTCCAGGCTCCCCATATGATTACCTTTATTAGACATTACATAAATCAGATTGCTTTTTCAATTACATAACCCAACCAGTCACACTTTAACCCAATCAACTACAGTTAGAGGCATATCTACTATACTTGCCCTTTCTCCAATCTAATCAGAACGTGAATGTCAATTTAGTGCTTAAACTTCATCACCCTTCCTTTTATTATCTAGCATTCATCTCCTTAACTCAATCATGGCCTCAAAATACCATAGCCATCCATACCTCCAGAATTGAAACTGTTAGTCTGAAACTCTTCAGAAAGGTTGATAAGAAGAATAAATAGCAGAAGAAAGCAGATTATTCTAAGAGTTTGAAAGCCCAATTTTAAGAATTTTTCCAAGTTCCAAGATGATAACCATTTGTGGCCTCAATTCTCAATGAAAAGTACCCTACCAAGATAAACTACTACTTTAAACACTTTTAACTTTATAACAATAACAACAACAACAAAAGAAAGGAGGGAGCAGCAGTCTGCTCCAGTCAATCTGAAAAGCTCATTAGATAGAAAAATTTTAATTTAAAGAAAATTTAACCTCCCTCAGGCTAAGTTACAAGGCAAAACAAATATACAAACAACAAACAGCAGCAATTTTTAACTCTACAAAACTAAAAAGTTACTGCTTCAATTATTTTAACAGAAAAAAACATCAGTTTTTATTACAAACAAAAAACAAATAAAAAAGAACACATTTTTTCATCACTGGGTTTCATTTTACCTTCTACCAGTTAGAATTCTGATTAATATTAATAATACTACAAGTGGTAGATATACTCTCCTCTTTAGCGTCAGCCTTGACATGAGCAGCTAATGGTGGGCCAGTGTTTTTAAAGGGTCAGCCCCACCCAGTCAGCCCAGATTGAATCTAGATTATGTCTGTTGATGGCATCATCACGGAAGGATTCCTCCTACAACCAACACTGTATTCTGAACTACTTGTCCAAGCAAAGCGACAAGACCTCTCACTCAATCAGATCACACACACACACACACACACACACACACACACACACACACACACCAGTGAATGACCTCTACAGAATTCTGTAACCAGATCAGAAGTACTTCATAGGACATTTTAAAATAAATGTAATGATGATTTTTATTGCATGCTTTCTAATGGAGGGTGATTAAAAATGTTTTCAAACATTTGCTTGAGAGAAATTAATATTTTGATATGCTTCAAGGTTGCAGGAAGAACCTTCATGTGTTCAGAAAGAGGAAAGTGCAAAACATATTAAATAGAAAATGCAATGTGTTCATTGGGGAAAAAAATTAACAGGAGATGTCACAGTTTTCAAAATAGATTCTGTACCATAAATGCCTCTGAGTTCTGTGAGATGTTTTTCTCTAGTTTTTATCCAATACATAAGCATGGATTCAAAAAAGTAATACTAAAAAGATTATTTTAACAAAACAAAACAAAACAGTTCCCAGTTTAATTATTTTCTAGAGGCAACCACTTTAAATTCTTTCAGATGTTTCTTCTTGTTATTTTTCAATAATTCTTATATTGCTATTTTGTGACTAATCAATTTTACTTTATCTGTTGGATTCTTATGGTGAATGAAGATTTAATTTTTTCCCTACCACAGACTAAAATGTTGGGCTAACTCAGGTGAAGAAGGAGGTATGGTTATTAGTATTTATGCCAGATAAGAAAAATGCAAGAAATTATATACCAATTTTAATTATAAATATAATGGTAAAAATTCCAAATAAAATATTAGCAAATTGAATCTAGCAGCCTATCAATATACACATGTGAACAGATGAAGTAGGCTTTATTCAAATATAATTCAACATGGAATCTCTACCTGTGTAATTTACCTCATTAATAACATCTCAATGCCTGCATGTGAAATTTAAAAAAAATTAGCAAACTTGACCTAGAAAAGAACTTCCTTAAGTTGATAAAAAGTATTTTATTAAAAAACTGTGGCAAATTTTATATCTAATAGTATATTTTATGTCCTTTAGAGTTTTATCAAAAATAGAAGTATGGGGAATTTTAGCTTGTACTTAAATGGCTACAGGCTGGGTGGAGGTAAACAGTGTCTCATGAGTACTTGGTAAGTAAAGGAGAGATAAGAGAGGAAGCTTTGACTCTCAAAAGATGTTCATATTTTTGTTTGAAATTGCAAAGTGTCACTTAAAACATAGCTTTTAGAAGTATAGCCAGAGACACGAGGGACATGACAGAAAACTGGGGTGAGAGAGGGGTGGCAAGGATTTAATGCCTGTAGAAAAAAAGTCCCATAGAAAAGTCAGAGAAAAATAAAAAGTCAGAGATCTGCCCAGTAAACGAATCAGACTTTAAAAAATCAGTCTGTAGCTTCTCCTTGTAATGTGAATCTATGGTGGAGACAGGTTGTTTACCCTTTCGTATTTGAAGTTGATTCCAGGGAATGCAGAAAACAAATGAGAGATAACCACATAGATGCTTCCCTCTGTTGCTGGCTTCAATTTACAGTGTCAGTAGACACAGACTCCTTGGCACATGCTGAGACAGTTGCAACACAATTGACAGTCAATGATGTCAATGGTCAGGATACCAGAGGTAGCCTGCCTTGGGGCTTCCCCATGCATCTTCTCAAGACTTGCACAGGTTGGCATTTTACCAAGAAATCCCAGTCTGAGACACACTGTTCATAAGATGTGATGGTTTGCAAGTCTATAACACATAGCCATGTTGTTGCCAAAATTAATTAGCTGAGACCTTTGCTGAGCCAGTGGAATAATTGTCCCAAAGGTTAGGACTGGGTCTTGGTGTTTAATCGATAATGCAGCTTGTCCTATCTAACAAGACTTACCATGAATGATATAAAGAATGCAAAGATTCCAGTGGTAGATGAAATATAAGAGGTGAAAGCTTCTACACTTCCTGGCTTTCCAAGATTCCTATTAGACTGCTGTCCACAGGGACTAAATCCAAGAGGTGATTACAAGTGAATGTTTTCAGAGGGTCTTCAGAAGACTTTGTGTTCTACAGTGATGTACTAATCCTCTGTATAAGGATTGCCAAGACCAAGGGCCAGGAATCTAACGGGCAGGATCAGATTGACTGGATAGGGATCTATGACTTAAAATTACTGGTAGGTTATCTACCACTGTGTATTTTCATTTCTCCTGCTCTAGGGCCTGGCATATTATACAGACGCAATAAATTTTTGATGAATGAATGAATAAATGAATGAATAAATGCACATTGATTATATGACATCGAGACACTGCTGATATTAGACATACTAAGCATTACAGTAAAAGTGTTCAGAACTTCATCTTTATTTTCAATTCTCTATTTAGAGTGAAGGTGTAAAAGATCATTCTTTATAAACCCCTGAAACTCTAAAATGTTGCAGCTGGAAATGTGGTAGCCAAAGTGTAGAATGACAAAGTAGAAATCATGCCACATGAGGAGGACAGGGTTCTTCTGTGGGCTCTACAATTTGTTACAGCTTCAGAGAAAGCCATGTAACTTCTCTAAGCTTCAGTTTTCTTATCTGAAAAATTACAAACTGAATTGTCTTATCCTTTTGAATTATATAGATCTAGGATAGAAAACTTTCTCGTAACTTATCGAAGTTGATCACAAGCTGTGGATCATGGGAACCTAAAACTTATTTGCATAATTCCTCCTTGCTCCTTGTTAGCTAGAACTCCAAACTCCAGTTCCTGAGAGTAGGGGTGGAGAGATGTCATCTCAGCCAAAAGCATTAGCTCATAGGATCATTACAGACTTTGGCTGGTTGTAGCAGGGCTGACGTATTAGCAAGTTAGTCAAAGGCAAATCCAAATGGCTGGGAAGAGATTAGAACATGTACAAGAAACTCCTGTCTGGTGACAGAGGAGTTGGGGCAGTCTCTGGCCTTCACAGCTAGAACGGTACTTGTTCTAGCTACTTCTAATACTTTTCAAGCAATTCTTAACACTTTACATAGGAGTTTACTCTAGGAGAGTGAATGTAAGAAAACGAATTCCTTATGTTCACCTGGAGCTTGTTGTGACTTTTTTCCATTCCTAGTTTCCTGGTTGGGAAGTTCTATTTTCTTCTCTCATACTTCCCTGGGAACTTTTTTTCCTATTATCTTGTCAGCTCTCCAACCTCACTTTTTGAACTACTTTGAGATGGTGGAGTGTTTAGATCTCAAAGCTACCCCCCTTTCTCCTTCCTTTCACCCTTCCTAAACATGACTGTCACTATCATCAGCCAGACACTTCATTTGCATTCAGAAGCCGAGAACAAGAAGGATAAATTTCACTGTCAAAGTGATTATCCAACCCGAATTTCTCTCTGATATGTGCTTATTTAATTATTTATTTTTGAGTATTTTATCATACTACATGAATTTTGTAAAAACTTTACATAAAATTTTCTCCATGCAGATCCTACACCTAAGAGATAACCATTATTAACAGCTGTATTTACTTCCAGACTTTAAATATATAGGTAAACATGTGTTTTAATATAAATGGGATCATTCTGGACACTGTTTAATAACCTCAAACAATATATCATATTACTTCTCATGCTAACTCTTAAAGGACTATCAAATACTTTTTAATAGCCCCAATGTATTTCAATATAGAAATATATCATAACATATTTTAGCAATTTTCTATTGTTTGAAATTTAAGTTGTTTCATTTTTTTTAACTCTATAATGATCATTCTTATACCTGCATCTCTGTGAGAAAACACTTATAGTGCCTGGCATTTAATATACATTAGTTATTACAATTACTAGTAATCTTTTAAAACCTGATTGCCCTTCACTTTAATCTTAAGTTTAGCATCTTACGTTCTTTAAATTTCAAGATCAAATCTTTTATCTATTTTTCTATTGAGATTTCTTCTTTTCTTATTAATTTATAAGAATTCTTTATATATTAAGAATATCAAACTTTCTCTATCATATAAGCTCCAAATATTACCCCTAGTTTGTTCTTTGCATTTTAACTTTGTTATGGTTTTGTGGGGTTTTTTTGCTATCACATGGCAGTTTTCGTATTTTTATGTAGCCCAACCTGACAGTCTTTACCTTTATGACTTCTGAGTTTAATATATATTTTAAAATGCATTCAGTTCTCTAGGTTTTCTTTAAATTTTTAAATATATATATTTAATCTAGCTAGGATCTATTTCTGAACACACTGTAGACAGTGATTTAATTTTTCTCCAAAAGGGGGTTCTAAATTAAAATTAAAAGTTAGGAATTTTTATCAACTTATTCCATGGACCATAGGTATTCTTGCTAACTAGTAGTAATACAAATAATAAAAACTAATATTTTTTAAAAGAGATCTATATATCACAAAGTTTTTATATACTATATCAATTGGGAAAATTTCTGTTCCAGGTAAAAGAATGCCTGACTCAAAATGGCTTAAATAGAAGATTTAATGACTCACTTATTTGAGAAGACCAGAGGTCATGTGGGCATTGAATGAAGCTTGATTCAGAAGTTCAGGAATCTTGTCATCCTTTTCTCTGCTTAATTCTAACATTCATTAGAGGATGTCAAAAGAGGATGTCTAGCAATTTCCAGAACTTACATGCTGTCTCATTTATTTCCAGAGCAAAGAGAAATTGTTCTTTTGATTACTTTCTCTGAAGAATAAAGGAGTTTCTTTCTCAGATATCCTACAAAATTTTCCTTGCTGGTTCCAATCATAGTGTTCAGAAAATGATAAATTATCTCTCTACATTTTCAGTGTGAGCCCACCCTAGAGCCTACCATAGTGGGTAGGGCAGAGAGGACATTGTGAAGCATGAGATGCATCAGGAAAAGGTGATTATCCATCCAAATAAAAACTGAGATTGCCTAAATAAGAGGAAGAGAGATGAAAGCCAAACGCACTAATTAGCAAATGCCAAGTTCCAGTCAAGATAGCAGAGTAGGCAAATACTGTGCTTGCCTCCTCTTGTGCCCACATCAAAATTACAACAAAACTACAGAACAACCATCATTAAGAATCACTTAAAGTCTACTTGAACAGAAATCATATACCTAAGAACATAGAGAAGAAGCCATGTTGAGACTGATAGAGGGGTGGAGATATGGAACAAGTTGGTCCCACATCCCTGTATGAGGGTTAAAAATCTAGAGGGATATCTCAGCTGTGGAGGTACCCCTTAAGGAGTGGGAGTTCCTAGCCCCACACAAAGATCCCCAGCCTAGGGCTCCGGTGCTGGGAAGAGAATTCTGCACAACTTCTGGCTGTGAAAGCCAGAAGAGATTGTGGCTGACTGAGATGGAGGACTACTTAAGTCCCAGGTGTTTCTCTTAAAGGGCTTGCACATGCACTGACTCACTGACAAACTCACTTGCTCTGAGCTCCAGCACTGGGGCATAGCTCAAAGAGTACTGGGGACATGTGGGAAGGAACTGAATTGTCTGGCTTCAGGGTGAGGGCTAGAGGGGGGTTACCTTTCTCCCAGACAAAAGTGCTGGCTGAATCCATTATTCCTTTGTTGAACCCTCCTCCAACCCAGTGTTCAGACACAGGTGGCCACCATATCTTAGTCTTCATCAACCTGGGTAATACTATTCATCATGCCCCAGTGATAACCTGAGACCCCAACCCACCCAACTTGTGGGCCCACCCAAGCAGTTTCCAGTGGCCTTTGCCATAAAAACAGCCTGTCTTGGCTCATGCTGTGAATTTTCCTTAAATTTCTCAAAGATTCTCAAGCCTCATACAAGCAGCATCTGGCTTCAGCATGCCCTGTACCTCTTGCTAAGCAGCCCCACACCTAACACTAGTGGGAGCCAGGCTTGAATCACAGCTTAGCCTCAACAAGACAGCTCCAAGGCTAATACAAGTGGCAACCATTTGCAGATCACTATGTAGTTCATACCAATTGGTCCTGGACAGGGCACAGGTAGGAGCTGACCTTGTCCTGCAACACAGCCCCTCCCCAAAAGGATACAGAATCAACACACCCAATGGCAGCTTCAAAACACAACAGAGCATCACCCAACCACATTCATAAACCACACATCCAAAAGGCATATTGGGCAGGCACCAAACCCCTGCCCAATATCCTGCTCCATAGCATCAGACCCTGCACAACAGCTCCTCCATTGTCATCATGGCCAATCCTCAGAAACAATCAGCCTAAGGGGTCAGTCTCTCTAACTGATGTGCTGACTGTAATAAAGGCTCAACTATAGCAGAAAGGCATACACAGCTCACAAAAGGGACATTCTTAAAACACCTGGCTCAAGTGTCAGAGAGACTATGCCACTAGGCCCACAGGAAACCTACTAAATAAAGCTACACTACTAAGACATAGCAGATCTACTTAATACATGGAAACAAACACAGGGAGGTAGACAAAATGTGGAGATAAACATGAAACAAATGAAAGAATAGAACAAACCTCCAGAAAAAAACAACAAAATGGAGACAAACAATTTATCAGATACAGAGTTCAAAACATTGGTTATAAAAATGCTCAATGATCTTAGTGATAGATTCAACAAAGAGATAGGAAACACAAAAATGGAGAGAGAAAACACAAAAGAATAGCCAGAAATGAAAAATGCAATGACTAAAATGAAAAATATGTTAGAGAGAATCAACAGTATATTAGTTGAAGCAGAAGACTGAATCAGCAATTTAGAAGATATGGTAGCAGGAAACATCCAATCAGAAGATCAACAAGAAAAAATAATTCAAAATATATAAGGATAGCTTCAAGGCCCCCTGGGACCATATCAAGCCTATAGACACTCGCATAATAGAAGTACCAGAAGGAGAAGAGAGAGAGCAAGGGATTGAGAAACTATTTGAAGAAACAATGACAAAAAATTTTTCTTATCTGGCAAATGAAATAGACACATAAGACCAAGAAGTGCAGAGAATCTCAAAAAAGATTAATCCAAACAGGCCTGCATCAAGACACATCATAACTAAAATGTCAAAAGTTATTTAAAGACAAAGAGAGAATCTTCAAAGCAGCCAGAGAAAGGCAGTTAGTTATCTACAGGAAGCTTTCATAAGACTTTCAGCTGATTTCTAAAGAGAAACTTTGCAAGCCAGAAGGGATTGGCATCAAATATTCAAAATGATGAAAAGTAAGCACCTACAACTAAGATTATTCTACCCAGCAAAGCTATCATTTAGAATTAAAGGAGGGATAAAGAGCTTCTCAGACAAGAAAAAGCCAAAAGAGTTCATTGCCACCAAGCCAGTATTGCAAGAAATGTTAAAAGAATTTTTTTAAGAAAAAGAACTCACCATGTGACCTTAGGCAAGTAACTTAACTCCTCTGTGTCATTTTCTCATCTCATCTATTAAATGTGTATAATAATAGTGCTGTGAGGTTCTGGTCAAGATAGCAGAGTAGGTAAACGCTGTGCTTGTCTCTTCCCATGACTGCTTTAAAATTACAACTAAATTATAGAATAATCAACCTGGAGAACTACGCGAAGACTAGCCGAACATTATAACTAAGGACACAAAGAAGAGGTCATGTAGAGTCTTATAGGTGGGAGGGAGACATGAAATGGGCTGGCCCCACCCTACCCTCTTGGTAGGAGGCTCTTTTAGCAGCAATCAACAAGCCTCTGCTTGTCTCTGGAGACTCTTTTGGTGGTGAGCAACCACCCCCCAGCCAAGCTGGGGGGTCTGCAGGCCCCAGATGGGCAGCAGCTAACTCCAGTGTATCTGAGACCTCTGTGAGTGGTCACAGACTCAGCACTGGCACCAAATCTAAACTACATTAATCTGGTGATCACCACTCATGCTTTCCTGCTGACTTCCTGGGACCCAGCCTCACCCAACTTGCATGTGGCCTGAGGCTTTTTCAGCTGCTTTGCCTTACAAGGAGACAGCAAGCAGCTTCAGGACTTGGGGTGCCCTAGGCCTTTCGCTAAGCTGCCCCAGCTAAGTGGGAATAGAGGGAACATACCTAATATAATAAAAGTCATATATGACAAATCTACAGCTAACATATTACTCAATGGGAAAAAGCTAAAATCATTTTCCTTAAGACCAGGAACTAGACAAGGATGTCCACTTTCACCACTTCTATTCAACATAGTATTAGAAGTTCTAACTATAGCAGTGAGACAAGAAAGAGAAATAAAAGGCATCCAAATTGGAAAGGAAGAAGTAAAACTATTATTATTTGCAGATACTATATAGATAAAACCCTAAAGATTTAACCAAAAAACTATTAGAACTAATAAATGAATTCAGTAAAGTAACAGGATACAACTAAATATTCAGAAGTCAGTTGCATTTTGATACACCAATAATAAACTATCAGAAAATGACATTAAGAAAACCACCCCACTTACAATTGCATCAAACAATAAAATACATACAAATAAATTTAACCAAAGAGGTAAAAGACCTATAATCAAAAAATTATAAAAAATTGAAGAAAAAAATGGAAGAAGATGACAAATAAATGGAAGTGTATACCATACTCATAGATAGAAAAAATTAACTTTGTTAAAATGTCCATATTACATAAAGCAATCTACAGATTCAATGCAATCCTGATCAAAATACCAATGGTATTTTTCACAGAACTAGAACAAATAATCTAAAAATTTATATGGAATCATGAAAGATCTCAAATTGCCACAGTAATCTTGAAAAAGAACAAAGTTGGAGGTATCATACTAGCTGATATCAAAATAACAAGGCTATATTAATCAAAACATCTTGATACTAACATAAAAACAGAAACATAGGTCAATGGAATGGAATAGAGACCCCAGAAATTAACTGACACCTGTATGGCCAATCAACCTATGGCAAAGGAGGCAAGACTATATAATGGGCTAATGTCAGTCTCTTCAATAAATGATGTTGGAAAAACTGGTTAGATATATGCAAAAAAAAAAAAAGAAAAAGAAACTGGACCACCTTTTTATATCACATACAAGAATAAACTCAAAATGGATTAAAGGTTTAAATGTAAGACCTAAAACCATTAAACTAGAAGAAAGCATAGGCAGTAAACTCTCTTGACATTGCTCTTAGTGCTATTTTTCTGATATATTTTTTGGTCAAGGGAAACAAATAAAAAAATAAACATATGAGACTACATCAAACCAAAAGTTATTGCACAACAACAAAAAAAAACCATCAACAAAATGAAAAGAAAACCTATTGAATGGGAGAAAGTATTTGCCAATGATACATTTGATAAGGAGTTAATATCCAAAACTTATAAAGAACTCATACAACTCAACACACACACACACACACACACACACACACACACACACACACACACACACACACCAAAAAACTATCCAATTAAAAAATGGGCAAAGGACTTGAATAGGCATTTCTCCAAAGAGGACATACAGATGTCCCATTGACACATGTAAAAATCCTCAACATCACTAATCATCAGAGAAATTCAAATTAAAACTACAATGAGATATCACCTCACACCTGTGAGAATGACCATCATCAATAAATCAATAAATCAACAAACAACAAGCATTGGTAAGGATGTGGAGTAAAAGGAACCTTAGTGAACTGTTTATGGGAAGGCAAATGGTACGGCCACCATGGAAAAGAGTTTACAGGTTCCTCAAAAAATTCAAAATAGAACCACCTTATGACCTACCAACTGCACTTGCAGGTAAATTTCTGAAGAAAACCAAAACACTAATTCAAAAGATATATGCACCCCTATGCCCACTGCAGCACTATTTACAATAGCCAAGATATGGAAGTAACCCAAGTGCCTGACAATAGGCAGTGGGATAAAGAAGAGGAGGTACATATATACAATGGACTATTACTCAGCCATAAAGAATAAAATATTACTATTTGGAATGACATAGATGCACCCAGAAGGTATTATGCTAACATAAGTCAGACAGAGAAAGACAAATGCCATATGATCTCACTTGTATGTGGATATAAAGAACAAAATAAACAAACAAATGAAAACTGACTTAAATACAAGGAACAAACTGATGATTGCCAGATGGAAGGGAGCTGGGTAAAAAATAGAAAAGGATTAGGAAGTACAAATTGGTAGTTACAAAACAGTCATGGGGATGTGAAGTATAGTATAGGGAATACAGTCAATATTAATGTAATAATTATCTATTGTGTCAGATGGATACTAAATTTATTGGAGTGATCACTTCAGAAGTTATAGAAATGTCTAACCATTATTCTGTATACCTAAAACTAATATAAAATAATACCGAAAAATTAAAAGAAAAAAATTAGCAAACATCTGGTATGCATACATTGTCCTGTTGATACTCATATAAAGCCTGTGAGTTTGGGAGTTGCTAACTTCCCTATTTTATAGATGGGCATACTAAAGATTAGAAGAGTTATATGATTTGCATCGATCACTGACTTAGTAGGTAACAAAGTTCATTCAAATCTACATTTTATAATTTTAAATTCTCTACTTTTCCCAATGCTGTTAATTACTTTCATACAGGCTTAAAACAATTGCTTAGTATATAGGATTATATCAGTTCTACAAACTCATTTTTAAAAGTTATAAGGTCAAAAGGAGATATTAGATATTGGACATATTGAAATTCTTAATGGAGAAAGGACTTTATGTGAGGTTCTGCAATGGTGAGGTCCCAGGCTTGAAGAACTAGTAGTGAAAATCCTGTCCTAGCTTAGCCTGGGTTTCCCCAAAGAAGAACATGGTATAAAAGTTTCTGCATGGGTGGTTTATTTGGGAATTTTGTCACAAGGTGCAAGAGAGAGTATGGGGATGAGGTGGGAGGCTGAGGATGAAAGCCAATACAATCAAAGCAGCCATTCTTATAGGTGACTAACCCCATGGGTACTTTTGGAAGGTTTACAAAATGTATCATTATAGGGTGGGGAGAGAAGGGGAAGCGTTTACCTAGAGTACACATCCCCAGTGGTCTATGATTGCTTCATAAGATGTTAACAACACAGCATGTCTTAGTGAGTGCCCAGTGGGTTTATTGGACATTCCAGCCAGCCACTAACTCAGAGAAGCCAGAAGTAAGAAAAGGCACTCAAAGGGTGCTCCAACATGCAGCTGGATGAATAGAACTGCTCACTGCAACCATGGCTGGAAGGAGGTGGGACCAGAGGATTTTAAGAGGGCACTAGAGGTTTTCAATACATGATTCAGTATAAGCTAATAAGAGAGTGGTACGCAAACAAGCCTAAATTTCTATCACCCTAGTTAGCATTTGATAAGTTCATGCCTGGATTATGACAACTACTTCCTAAAAAGGTCTTCCTAGTTTTTCCTTATTCAACTACTGCAGTAATCTGACTAAAATAAAAATCTTCATTTGCTCAGAAAGATTTTACAGAAAGATTCATTACTCCCTCCTGCTTGCAGGATTATGTACAAATTCTTTTGCTCAATATTCAATATTCTTAAAAATTGGTTTTACTATAATTAAACATCTGTACCCTCATAACTGCCCCAGCTGGACTCAAGCAGTCTAATTTTCTTACCTTTTGATAAATGAGCCAAAATTATTTCTTTTCTGTTTCTTTGCTAATATTGTTCCCTCTAACTGACAGAAATAATATGTAAAATACTTACCAACTGCTCTGGTAGGCACTGACCAATCAGCATAGAGAATGAGCCAATCAGAACTGATGTAAAATGTAACTGACAAAATGGGTTGACCAGCTGACTCAGCTCAGCCCTCAGCTTCCATTCCCCTACCTGCTGAAATCCCATCTCTACATCATCTTCCATGAAGTTTTCCTAGGCTGCTCTTGCTTATACTGGTCTTTTCTTCTTTGAGTTTAACTGCTACTTTGTATCCTGAATGTTCTTAAAGATGTTCATATGATTTTGTCACAGTCAAAAATGTCTGCTTTTTTGTGACAGCATATTCTTTATTGTCTCTTTACATGATAAAAATTTCATGATATTTTCTACAAAGAGAATAGAAAGATATAATTTAAACTTTCCTATAAATTATTTTTATAGAAAATAAATAATTTTTTATTATTGATATTTTAGAAGGGCTTCAGCTTCAAAAATTTATGACTATTAATACAATTTCTAGGCATTTTGTCTTATTATATTTGGAAAGCCTCGATTAACTTTTTTTTTATGTATGAGCTATCAAATTTCAGAAAATTTCATATTTCCTTGGAATATTCTTTGGATTACCTTTATATATCATATTCCTAGAAGCCATTCCAACACCAAGGTGGCCAACAATATTTTAATCTGTGTGATATTTTCAAACCATGGCCTCCAAATTCTTTGACACTCTTCTCAATGAGAGATGGGATCTATAACTCTTCCCCCTGAATCTCGATGTACTTCTATCTTGGTTGTAACCAACAGAAAACTAGATCAGAAAAAGCAGCACAACTACTGCTTTGTTCTCTGGGAGTCTTGCCTTTGGAGGCCTGATCCATCATATAAGAAGTCTAGTTCCTCTATAACTGCCATCCTTTGAGAAACCCTGGACCAGCTGACAGCCAGTACCAGCTACCAGACGTGATTCTAGCCCCCAGCTATAGAGTCACCATATCATAGAGTCTTCTCGGCTGAGGCCCCAGACATTGTAGAGCAGATACAAGGTGTGCCCTATCTGAATTTCTGCCCTGTCTGAATTTCTGCTCTTCTGAATCCATGAGTATAATAAGATGGTGGTTTTATATTACTAAGTTTTATAGCACTATTAAGTTATGTCACTAAATTACACAGCAGAGGTGACCAAAACAACTATGGACAAAAGTAACTGTAACCTAGGTATACTCCTAATAATGTGAGGTCACAGGCTTGAGTACAAACTGAGGTCTATATACCTCATGTCTAAATATTTAAAGGTTTTATAAGTTAACTATTACAAATCTTGCTAATAAACTATTAAATAAATATGTTATGTTTCTCTTCCTTCCTTCAATAATATGCCTTCATAATGACTGGGAAGGCCAAGTTTGGATTTAGAATTCTCAAAGAAGTTCAGGCCCTCCCCTTTTTTACCCACCCAAGGCTCCATTCAGTATCTTGGGGGGCCTCAGATATATGCATGCCTGTATTGCACCCATACTCTGAAAACAGCCACCTCATGGCTATTCTTGGGCCTACGAGTATACTCGCAGCAGTGGAGTTTATCATTCACAAGAGGATAGATTCAGGTGAAAGGCCCAAGCAGGCCCCAGGTCTTGGTAGGAAATGTCAGTATCCCAAGTATGGTATAGAACCTGGGTCTTGGGCCCTGGGGTGGTTTCAACAACTTGGTTACCCTATGCCAGTCACTGGTCAGAGTCAGGGCAGTCTTACTGTGGCCCAAAGGTATTACATGTGCTAACCACAAAAATAAACTCGTCTCAACTCAAACTAAATGTATCTTCTACTCAACTTCTTCTTTGCATTTCTCAAGAATATTCTTGGCCAGTTCAGTGTCACCTGAGATGAGGGAAAGTATGACTAAGGGGAAGTCAGAATGGAAAGAGAGAGCAGTCCTAGTCAATTGTGGTTGAATTTTCTTACTCTGGAAAACACCACAACAATAGATGGCCCCAGAGAAGGGACCCAGGCAAGTAGGGGGCCAAGGAACTACGGCTTTATTGGCTTCATGGAAATCCACTTCTATTTTCATTTCTTGATTAATTTATTCCCTCTTGATAGACACCCAGGGGAAAGCAAGATGTTTGTGATATGTGGCCTTTGTGATCCAGGAAAGAGTTTCAGCTGGAGCAGAGGTCAAAGTTAATGACTTATAGGCTCCATGTGACCTGCAAATGTGGTTTTATTTGATCTGGGCAGTGTTTAAAAAAATTTTTTTTTCTGAATAAGTGGCTAGCATTTAAAAGCCGGGAGATTTCACATTCAAATCTATATCTATATCTATATCTCTTGCTTGTCATGGTAATTAGAAAGATTTGGCTCTCTAAGTTTCCATGGCCTCTCCAATCCTTAGACTCATCTAATTTCTGGTGGTTAGAGCAAAAAGACACAGACACAGATACCCGCAGAACAAGACAAGGAATGCTGACTAACGATGCCTACACAGATGACAAAGGGCTTCATATTGTCAAATGAGTCGACTTCATATTGTCGACTAGAAAAAAGAAAACTATAGAGAAGTTTTAATAAACAAATGCCAGGAGGACAAAGAGTGAACCAATAATCTTAGTTGCTTAGGATCTTCTTTACAGAGTAAATCTAGTAAAGCTTTCTTCTTCTATTACTTATTTTATATTAATATGTTGACTATGTGCTACTAATAATACACTATAATTTGACTGGATCTTAAAGAGAAGAAAGTTTGTAAAATTTATCAAAAAAGTGAATAAATGAGAAAAATAAAGGCAAAACTGCAGACCCATGAGTGAGTTACTTCAGATTTATCATTAAACCTAAGTTTATTGTGGCCTTTTTTTTTTTATCATTATTAACTTTAACCATAGGAATTTGGAAAGTCACCTGCCTATCTTACGTAGACCTTTAAAAAATAAACACAACAGTATGGTAGTTCCCTAAAAACTCAAACAGAGAATTACCATATTATCTAGCAATTCCACTTCTAGGTATATATACTCAAAAAAACTAAAAACAAGAGTCTTAAAAAGATACGTGTATTCCCATGTTTATAGAAGCTTTATTCATAATAGGTAAAATGTGGAAGCAATCCAAGTGTTTATCAACAAATAAATGAATAAACAAAATGTGGTATATCTGTGAAATGGAACATTATTACCCTTTAAAATGAAGGAAATTATAACATATGCCAAACCATGGATGAACCTTGAGGATGTTATCCTGAGTAAAGTAAGCCAGTCACAAAGAGACAAATATTGGATGGTTCCACTTATACGAAGTACCTAGAGTAGTCAAATTCATAGAGACAGAAAGTAGAGTGGTGGTTACCAGAGCTGAGGGAAGGGGAATGGGGATTTAGTGTTTAATTGGTACAGAGTTTCAGTTTTATGAGATGAAAAATTTCTGGAGATGGGTGGTGGTGATAGTTGCACAACAATGTCAATGTAGTTAATGCCACAGAACTGTAAATTTAAAAACAGTTAGATGGTGAATTTAATGTTATGTGTATTTATATACAAAAGATAAACACAAAAGATATACTTGGGATCTGTATCTTTTCATTTATGTCAAAATTAAATTCACCTTGCTCTCCTCAAGAGGATGTAGAACAGTTGTCAGTGAGGTGGATGAAATGGGGGAATGAAACAGAGTTCATGTGGCTAATTGGCCAGTGATGGGGTCTCATAGTCCCTTGACTGAAATAAGCTACTGTCTAACCTCTACAGGCCTCCTGGCCCATAAACCCCTCCTCCTCTAAAACATATGCAGGGAGAATCAGAATTAAATTATCACAACTTTTTTCAGAATAACTATTTTCCAAAGAAGATGCAGGACAGACAATTAAATATAGACAAACCTGGCCTAACCAACATTTTTAGAAAATAATTGGCATTACCTGGTCAAAGTAACATTATGACCCAAGAGGACCAGCATGAGAGATTATAACTAGGAATGAAAGATCTTGTTTGCTTTTCACATGCAACACCTGCCGCTGCAGAGGTCCATTCTGGAACCAGCCAGAGACATAGACCTAAGCCTGGGACACAGAAGCTCCTGGAGTGTTAAATAAAAATATTATTTGCATGCATGCATATTTACATTGTATATGTAATAAGTTGTATATTTCCACACCACATAACGTTGGCTTTAGTGAACAAATGTCAAACCTCATTGTATCAAATATTATTGTATTAAAATATACATGAAATTTCTGAAATATTTCCATACATTTTAAAAACTAATATACTTATTTATAATATTATACTCATATTACATGGCACACATACACCCACAAGTGTTCGGAATCCTCACCATTAACCCAGGCTCTGACATTTGCTAGCCACATGACTTTAGCAAGATACTTTCTAGTGCCTCTGTTTCCTCATCTGTAAAATGGCAAAAACAGTTGTATTTACCTCGTAGGTTTGTGAAGCTGAAAAGAGCTATGCAAGTAAAACCTTTAGGGCTGTTCTTGTCACATATCGAGTGCTCAATAAATTTAGAATTATATGTTTGTGAGCTGGTAAGCCTACCTTCCAGGTAACTAAATATCTGGATAACTCCTCCCTCTGATTCACCTTAGACCTTCCTCATATTTACAGATTGTTGATACTTTAGTTTCAAACTCATGTATCTAAATTCTTTGTTCGATTTTCTCTTTCCTAGCAACATTTTTACCCAAGGTCAAGAATACTGAGATGCACAGGGAAAGGCACAGGGGAGAAACGCTCCCAGGGAGAATTACTAAACAGGATCGCAGATTGCATCCCTCAGCTGGGGTTACTTCATGAAAGCTCTTCGTATAGTGCACATGTTCTGTGAGTGTCAAGAGTGGACACGCACAAAGCCCCCACTGCCACCTTGGCTGGGACCTCGCCCGCCTCTGGCACAGTTAGCATTCAGCTTTTCAGATGAACTCACCACTGTCTGACTCAAGGAGCAGAGGGCTTGGCCAGAAAATGCCAAATTAAGCCAGATGGTGTGCTTTCTTTCAAGACAGAAGAACATGTGTTCCAGTTTTGCAAGGAAAAAGCAACTTGGGACTTCATGTTTTCATTACACTTGGCTCCTACCTCCTATATGTCCAAACGTTTGTGGAACAGGGAAATGAGCTTGGAGTCAAATGATAAAGCTGATATGATTCATGAACCTGTCAGGAGGGAAGAAACAGGAAACGAAGGGGCTGGCTGCCGGAGCCATGACATCATCATTCTGGCATTCTGTCTTGGTCCTGGAAAAATGCAGTTTGTACCGCCTTGAGGATTTTAAGATACCGGAGACAGAAGCTATTTGATTGCTTGGCCAGCTCCTGAGTGCAATGAACTTGAAAGTTTTATCCATGAGAGTGAGTAAAGGGTGAAATGTCGGTATGTAGACTGTCGCCAAGAATTGCTAGGAGAAATGAAAGAAGAAACAAAACCCTTCATTTAAAACACCAGTGGAAAAACACTTCTTAAAAACAAACACTGAGAAGCACAATGTGCTTTTATTGTGCCTGAAAGTTTTTTAAACGGGCTTTGGAAAAATATTCTCTTGATGTTTATAAAGTTCTTGCTGAATAAAGGGCTATTCCAGGGCAGCTGGGAATTTGGCCTCATGGCCTGGGAACTAGAGACTCCTAGACTTATTTCTTAGAGAGGAGGGAAAGCAGGGGTGTGAGAGTGCTGGTGAAGGAAGGGAGGAGGCGAGTGGCTGGTGTGAGGCTTCACCCTCTGACTAGGAGGGGACGGCATTTATTTCCTTTCACAGAGGAAGAACAGGTTTATAGGGGTTTATACCTTACCCAAAGTTAGACAACTAGTAAAAGCTGACATCGAATTGAAGCCCAGACATAAGGGGACTCTGAGATATGGCTATGCACACAAATCTGGGAGATAGAGGAAATCTTGCTTTTTTTTCTTCACAAGCTAATGACAGCCAACAACATTTATATCAGCACATAAACAGGTCTGCTAGAGTGGACAGCGAAGCTGCTTGGTAACACTTACCGGGATGCATAGCAGGGGTGTGAAAATTACAGCCTGTGGGCTAATCTGGCCTGCTGTCAGCTTTTGTAAATGCCGGTCCACTAGAACATAGGCACGTCATTCAGTGACTTATGTCTGAAACTGCTTTGCTGCTGTAGGCTGAGTTGAGCACTTAAAACAGAGACTTCAGGGCACACAAAGGTAAAAGTATTTACCATCTGGTTCTTTACAGAAAAAAGTTTATTGAACCTTGGTCTAAAGCAAGAGAGCTGCCAAGGGAAGAAAGTCCCCTCTCACCTCAGTGCCCCCTTCACAGAACCAGGCAGCAAGAGCCTTCCACCCTCCCACAGTGTGGCCACCCTGCCAGCTCCTCCCCTTGGCAGAACATAACATCTGACTGATGGCAGTGACAAGGGAAGTCTGGCTAAATAATGCATCGGCAGGGCTGCCTCTGTTCTCAGTTTCCCTGCAGCCTTTGCTGGGCCATGCAGCTAGGCTGGATTTTAGCTTGGACCTGCAAGACCACACTGTTATGCAGGTCTCACATCCTTACATGAGAGCTCTATGAGGGCCAGGTAAGGCAAACTCATTCATGTATTCCTGGTATATACCATATAATAGGGACTCAATAAATTTCATTCTAATTTATAAATAAGTGTGTAATGGGTTACTTTTTTAAAATTAATAAATGAGCAAGTGCCTTAGTCCCAGCTGTTGAGACCCTTATTCCAGGCAGGGCACCCAGAATCTCAGTTTAGCAAGACTGGACCTAGACGCGAGGGTTTCTGGGCAGTTACGAACTTAGCACCACTTCAAGCGAATATTCTTTTAATGTTTATTCCCTATTTATTTTGAAAAAAACAGATTTTCTTTTGGTAAAAATTGTATATATCTTCCCATCTAGGGATTTATTAGATACATGGACTCTAACGTAGCATATAAAACTTACTGCATTTGGACTTGCCTTTTCTTTCAGTTTTTTCATCACATGTGACTGGATTACAGTTAGTCCTTCACAGATGCCAAGAATCAAAATCACACAGACTTATTCAAAATTTAAAAATCTTTTTTCCTGGCTTTTATTACCCCCAAAATATATTTTTTTATTTTTCTGGAGTCCATATTATCTCTCAGGTTTTCTTTTGTACTTTTCCGAACATGCTTCTTGGATACGTACTAAATAGTCTAAGATTTATGCAATAAAACAAGTAACTCAGTCCCAGGAAACATACCAATACAGTGCATACTTGGTTTCTGAAACTCAGTTGACTGTAGTTAACTTCAGCTAAAGAGACCAATGATTGCACCGTCAATATTCACTCAACTAAGGAAGATGAGCATATTCAAGAAGTGTTGTCTCACTTTCCTCTAGAAGGAATGGGCCACTTTGGTGGGTATAGAACCAATTTATGTTTAGCCATTTATCTAGAGAGTCAGACATGGATTCCTGAATTAATCCTCCCTTTGTGATCAATTCCAATAAAACTTGAGCATATCTATTAGCTCGGTGTCTAGAGAAGTTGCCCGGGTATCTTGCCTATTAATCCAACTCAGCCATGTTGCTTACTTCCATCACAAAGTTAAAATCAGTTTATAGCATTACGGTGATAGACATGAAATAATAATTATAATGATAATAACTGCCACCAGAATGTGAGCTCCATCAAGGCAGGCGTGTTTGTCAGTGTTGTTCACTACACTCCCAGGGCCCTGTCCCAATACCACTTATGGCAGAGGCAATGCAGCAGGATGCAATAAACAGGAGCTCAATAGATATTTGTTGAATGAATGAATTTGCTGAAAGATTACTATGGATAAAGCACTAAGTCCATTTAACAGATAAGAAAAATTAAGGTTCAGAAGTTAATTGGCTTTCCCGGACATATACATGGAGCTGGCAAAAGAGAAAGCTGAACTGAGGCCTGTTTAATTTCAAGATCTTTGCTCTCTCAACAATTCTACTTGGTCCGTAGGGCCATGGAGTTGGTTCAGTCAGAGAACCAA
>PVKZ01005520.1:0-42229 GCA_004027375.1 Macroglossus sobrinus | reverse complement strand
AGTGCTGGGGACAGACGCCCGGCCCGGTGAGTGGAGGTCACTTACTGTGTCCCTCTAGCCCTGGCGCGGCCTGAAATAGCCGCAGACTCCGCCCCTCGCGGCAACCGCGGAAAACCCGCGGGCGCGCGCCAAGGCCTGGGTCCCCGCGGCGCCGGCGGAGGATGCGGGGGGTCGCGAGCTCCCACCGGCCCGGCTGGGGCGGCGGGTGCAGGCGGGGCGGCGAGACCGGCCGAGAGCCGGGGTTTGTGGAGCGCAGGGACCGACCCGCACCAGGGCGGACCCGGGTCCGGCCGGCGCGGACCCATTGTCCGACGACGGCTTCTGATTGGCTGGCCGGAGAGGACCCGGGGCTCCGGCCCACATTCCCGCGTCACAGGGCCAGCACCCACCCGAGCCCCCTCCCCCCAACCGGACACGCTCGGCCACGCGAGGGTCGCCCCCTCTGCGGAGCGCAGTTCCTTACTCTGGGTATCGCTGTGACCACCTAGGGGCCTGGGGAGGGGGCCTTCCCGGAGGAGGCGCCCTCAGGGAAAGGGGGCTTCAGGGATGGTCGGCTGTTGACAGAGTCCCTGGGCCAGGCGCCTGAGTCCATTCTCAGAGCGAGCCTTGCTCGAAACGGGGAAATGGCTTAGAAAGGTGAAGTGACTCGCCAGGGATCAGGCGGGTGGCGGGAGATGGCGCAATCGGGCTTCACAGCCCCCCTGGTGACCTCCCACCTAAGCCCCTTCCGTTCCTGGGACCATGGCTGGGCCAGGACAGGCCGGGACCCCAGCAGCTCAGGCTTGACCATCACTCAACTCAGTTTCGGCCTCCCCCTTCGTGTGGCCTTGAGCAGGGCACCCCGCTTTCTGGGCCTCAGTTTCCCCATCTGAGCCCAGTGTCTCCGGGTCTGCCGTGGCGCGGGGAAGGGGTGCTGGGGATCCCTGCCCTAGAAATTCCTGACCTCTGGGAAAGACTCGTCATCCAGGAATTTCCGGGTGGCGGGCGAGCACCAGCTTCCCTCCTCCTCCTCCTCCTCCTCCTCCTCCAGGCGCCTCGTCCCTCCTCCCCACCCCTCCTCCTCCAGCTGGCTCCCCACTCCCCCTCCTCCCGCCTGGGAGGAATGGCGAGTGGGCGGGCACCGGGCTGGAGTGCCCCTAGGAGGGGTAACTTCCTCTTCCTCCCTGGGAGTGGTGGTCAGGCATCAGGTTTGGGATTAAACGTCGACCCTGTCCTCGCAGAGGGTGAGAGGGGCTTTGGGACGGGCAGTAAGAAGGCTCCACCCCTTCCCTCCTGGAGGAGAGGCCAGGCAGGGGATGACATTTTTCAGAAATCCACCAGAGCCGGCGCCCCAGGGGCTGGGAGGGGCCATTCCATCTGCCTTCCCAGCCCCCGCCCTGTGCCCAGATGGAGAAACCCAAGTCCAGGACCCCAAGTTCATCCAGCCAGCTGGGCCCATGGGAGGAGAACCAGACGGCCCCCGGCTGGGCTCGCTGCCTCCTGCGGCCCCCACCCCCCACCCCAGAGCCCCAGATCACGGTCGCTGGGCAGGAGTGACCCTTCGCAGCGCAAGGACCTGGCGGCCGACCTCGTCCCCACCGCCCATGCCACCTGGACCCTTCTCCACAACTTCAGCCAGGGCCAGGGCTTGGGAAGAGCTGCCTTTCCCTCGTGTGCCTGACCAGTCATGTCCCCTTTCCCTGAGGTCAGGCGTGAGGGTCAAGGGTCATGGACGTGAAGCCCCCAACCCAAGGGAAAACCTCTGAAAATGGGGCTATAAGAGGGCTAAGGGATGACAGCCCTTAGGGGAGGGGGCTGACGGTGGGAGCTATTCTCACCCCTTGACAGATGGGGAAAAACTGTCCCCAAGAGGCAAAACACTTCCAGAGGGAGTCAAAGACCAGCCAAGAATTCCACTGTCATCAAGAAATGAGCTCAGATGCTGGGTGGGAGTGCTCCCGGCCAGCTGCTGTCCCAGTCCCCGCCCCCCTCCCCGCGGCCTGGCAAAGTGCTGGCAGGCCCAGAAGTCAAGTGTGCCAGCACCTGGCCGGGAGCCCTGGTCATCTTCTCGCACGCAACGTGTGACCTTGGGAGCCAGGACACGTGTGATGCCACCTCCCTCCCCTCTGCTCAGAAGGGGCAGCTAACTTTTTAAAACATCGTGGTAAGATACGCATAGCAAAGTTGACTATTTTGACCATTTTAAGTACACAGTTCAGTGGCATCAATGGCATTCACATTGTGACACAACCGTCACCCATGGTCCATCTCCTTGCAGAACAAACTTGGTAAACACTAACTCCCCTTCCTCCTCCCCCAGCCCTTGGAAACCACCGGCCTGCCTTCCCTCTCTATGCATTTGACTCTTCTAAGTACGTCACATGTGTGGAATCACACCGTGTTTGTTCTTTTGCGACTGCTTTACTTCACATAATGTCGCCAAGGTTCGTCCGCGTCACAGCATGTGTCAGATGTCCATCCTTTTTAAGATCAAACAATATTCCATTGTTTATCCATCACCTGTCAATGGACACTTGGCTTGCTGCCGCTTTTTGGCTATTGTGAACAGCGCTGCTGAACGTCGGGGTGCAGGTACCCCTTCCAGACGCTGCTCTCAGTGCTTTGGTGTAGACAGCTGACTTTGGTTTAGCTCCGAAGAGTCACTCTGTTCTGCACGCTTTGCATGCAGTAAAATCTCCCGTTTCTGCACCGGAGCTGTCTGATGCAAGGAGCGGGCTGCCGGGCCGGACCGGACAGCGTCGGTGCGGAGACGTGAGGTTTCACTGCCCTCCGCGATTTTTTATCTTTGAAAAGTAAAAGGTTTCCCAGTATTTCATGGCCTTGTTCGTTAATCAAATCTTTGCCCTCCCTCTCTCTCTGGGGAGGAAGGCCAGACACGTGAGCTGGTGCGCGGTTCATGGTCCTCGCTCTGCGCCATCTCGGGGTGGTCTGAGAGCCTCGCGGGAGAGGAGAGCCCTGGAAAGGGGGAGTCGAAGGCGGGGGCGGGGGGGTGCATGCTGGTGCGGGGGCAGCCGATGCAGAGGCTCAGGGCTGTGGCTCGCGGGGCCTGGCCAGAAGGCGTGGCCAGCGGCCTTGTCATAACAGTGGTCTTGACCGGGGGTGGGCTCCTTGGGACCAGGAGACCAGGGCGCCCCAAGCTGCCACGCAGCCCCACCCCCACAGGCCGGGCCCACTTCCCTCTGCGGGATGACTTGCACTTCCTGGTCCCACAACCCCGGCTCCCCGATCCTGCCTCTGCTTCTCCAGCCGTCACCTGACCCAGGACCCCGCCTGTGGCCTCTTGTCGCCTGGGGTTGCCCTCCTCACTAACTGCACTGACACATGAGGACACTGAGTCTCAGAGGGTAGGTAAGTGGACACGCAGGTTAAGGCCTTGAGTCAAGGGCCCCGGCTGCCACCGGGCCTCCCCGGAAAGAAGCCACCTGCTCAGGGTCATTCGCGGCTGCATCAGACCTGAGCTGGAGTCTGCTGACCTCCCCGGGGACCACGGGACGGCCAGGACAGCTGACAGGGACCCACCCTCACGGAACTCCCCCGCATGAAGATGTTGCCTTGGCAACAGTTGCTTCCCTTTCTCCCCGGGGGAAGGCGGGCCTCACGCTCCTTTCTGCATCTGGCCGATGGAAAAACTGAGGTCTGAGGGGAAATGGCTCCTGCAAGGACGATGGGGCAACAGCTCCCCAATACTGGTGGCCTTCCACGGAGTGCAGTACAGGAGGGCTTCCTGGAGGGCCCGCCCTTTCAGGCACCAGGGACTGCAAGTCAGCCTGACGGCCTGGCCCTTCTCTTTAAAAGGCCTGGCTTTCCGCGGTGGCTTTTGGTGATGATGCAAGATGGTCAAATTTAGCTTCTGTCACCTAGGGCCCGGGGCTGCCCGGGGGCCCTTCTCCTAGCCAGCATGATTTCCAGGAAAACAGCTGAGGAGCTGTGTTCTCCTGGGTCCCCTCCAAAAGCAGAGGCGGGTCATGTGTCAGGAGCTTTGGTGGGAATCCCAGCGCTGAGTGGGGCCAGGCCGGGGTGGGGAGGGGAGGGAGGCTGCCCCAGAACGTGGAGGGCCTGCCAGCACCCAGAGCCTGGGTGCTGGGTGCTCCGCCCCCTGCAGCACCAGCAAGCTCTGGGATTCCGGACCTGGAGGAGTAAGGCACGATGCGGGGGGCTCCCGCACGGGGACCGCCTGGTCCCTGGGGGCTCCATCCCTTACATCGGTGATTTTAGACACACGGCGTCACCCCTGGTGCCTCAGCCTCCCCTCCTGGACGTGGAGCTGGCACGTGCTTGAGGGGTGCCTGGTAGGCTGACGGAAGATGGTGTGTCTCAGTAAGAACCACCACCCCTGGGGGAGTGGGGTGCAAACCAGGCGCTGCTCCAGCACGCTCGCATTTCTCAGGGAGTGCTCCCCATTTCACAGCAGGAGCTAGAGCACAGAGAGGTGGAGGAACCTGCCTAAGGTCACCCAGCGGGGAAGGTGCAGGGCCGGGACCCCAGCCTGCAGGCGTCTGAATCCAGAAGCTGATTCTTAACCCGTACTCTAAATCCACAGGGAGGGCCAAGCCCAGACCCCCACGCAGAGCCCGGCATATGGCAGGCCCCCAGAGCTGGTGGGGCTGCTCACGACCCTCCTCTTTCCTAAGACCCTGAGACCCCATTATTTGGAGATGCTATCAGTCTAAGAAGTTAGCACTTACAAGGCTAAAAGACTGACCCCCCCAATACCCCAACCTCGATGCTTCTGCAAAAGCGCCTTCCTCACCCATGCCCGAAACTTCACGACACAGGTCCCTTCCTTGGCTAAGTCTTACAAACCCAGGTGTCCTGGAAGGGACTCTGGTCGTCTCTAGGGAAGGACACGGGGGAGATGGGAATAAGGAGACCTCACTTTTTTATCCCTTCTGTACCTTTTTAATTCGGAACCATGTGACTGTGTCACTGTCCCAAACATTATCGAAGTTAAAAATGAAGACACTTTACACGTTTTGCAAGCGCCGATGTGTGTGTGGGTGCGCGTGCGGACAGAACGGAGCCTCGCAAGGACCAAGGGCCTTGGCGACGACCGGGCCAGGCTGTGTGGGTCTCGGGAGGTGGGTGAATCCAGGTGGGGTGGGCCTGCCTCCTCCAAGCTTCCATCCCCTCCGAGCCTTTGACTGGCATGGAGTCCCAGGGAGGCGGGGCTGAGCCCTTGGGGGCACTCACCCGTGGTGGGGGCCTGCAGCGCCCCCTCGTGGGACTAGATCCCCTAGACCCAGAGCTTGATGGGCCCTGTCTCGCTGCGGCACCCAGCACTAGCCCACCGCCCAGCGTGCCACCCATGGGCTGAGCCCAGTCTGTCCCCCGGGCCCGAGCATGGACAGTGGGCAGACACCCACCCCGGCAGGGGCTCCTCTGGTCTGCTGGGGTCCCCAAAGGAACTGTGTGGTCGGAGGAAGTGAGACTGGGGATGGCATTGGCCCTGGGAACGATGCAGCCTCCCCCGACTGTGACCACCGCCTCCTATCCCACAGACGGTGGTGAGGGGCCCCTGAGATCTGGGGCCAGGAAGGAAGGGGCCTGGGTCGCTAAGCAAGGAAGGGAGAGGGAGAGGCTGAGCGGGCATGGCGGCGACACGCTGACCGCTGCCGTAGCACGGCCTGGGTGCTAGGGTCTCATCCGCCCCAAGCTCCCTTGCCTGCTGGGTGGTGCCCCCATGCGACAGATGAGGACACAGAGCCTCAGAGAAAAGCGCCCAGGCCACCAGCTGCGGGAGGGCAGAGCCGAGACCTGTGGGCTCGTCCACCTACACACTCAGGCAGGGGTGGGCCCGAGCACCAGGGAGTACCACACAGGGTGCAAGCCCCCTTCTGTCACCCCGGGCCTGCCCTTGGGCTGGCAGGCTGTGGTTCCCCTTGGGCCTCCGCACCCCGCCTTGGCGGGCTGGCCCTCCACGCCTTCACATCGCTCTCCCCTCCAGGCCTGGTCTGGAGCCCCAGAAACTTCTCAGAGCAGGCCCCGTCCCAAGGGCCCGTAGGCTCAAGGACAGAGAGCAGAGGCCCCGCCAGTCCCTAAGGAACGAGAAGGCTTGGGCACCGGAGGAAGCCGAGCCGAGCGGAGAGGAGGGAGGGGAGAGCCGTGCTGTGGATGGTGGGGGCTGCAGGGGCGGGGCAGGGTCAGGGGGTGGGGCCCGGGACCCGAGCTGGGGGGCAGCAAGGTGGTCCCAGGCTACGCTGCTCCCCAGCAGAGGAACACAGACACTGGGTCACAGTCCTCTGTCCCCAGGGCACAGATGGGCTGGCACGCTCCAGGAACAGGAGCACACACGTGCACGCACACACCCTTCCTTATCAGCCAGATAAGCCGCTCCACAACATGGAAGCAGCTCGGAGAGCCGCCCCCCGCCCCCGCTGGCCTGGATAACAGGGTGGCCAACACTCTGGGTTCTTTGCAAGGCCTCAGAGGACCTTGTGGGCAGGGAGCGGGGGGAGGGTCCTGGGCACAGCACCCACCCACCAGGGCAGAGGGGCCGATGGCCAAAGCCCTTGGCCTGAACCATCCCAGCGTGTCCCCCACCTCTCAGCCAGCCCTGGGGTGCCCAGCTTCCTGAGTGCACCCTCATTAGGAGCTGCCATCCGGCCTCCTGCTCACCCTGCTTTCCGTGGGATGCTGACCCCCGCCCCTAGCACTCCCCCCAGGCTGGCAGGGACACACACCAGGGCGCACATCCCCGCCTGGGCACAGAGGTTCCTGCCAGGAAACCCCGACTTCCTGTCTCTGGGCCTAGAAATGCTCAGGAAGGCAGCCCTGGGTCTCCGGCCTAGATCCTGCCCCCCTCTAACTGGAAGGAGGCTGCTCAGCCTCCTGGGGCCCCGCCCCCCCACCGCCCCCACCCCCGCCCCCCAGGCTTTGCTGCCTCTGAGTGCACCCACTCCTGCCCTGGGGGTCTCCTCAGCCCCCTGGGAACATGGGGCCACAGGGGGCCAGGGTTCCGGCTGTAGGCTAACACTTCCCCCTCCCCAGCCCAGGAGTCATGGATAGCACCCCATTTCACAGCCAGAAATACTGAGGCACAGAGAGAGAAAGGAACTGGCCAACAGTCTGGAGAGGGGCTGGACTCGGACTGGACTTTTCCCCACCTCAGCAGCCCGGCTGGGAAACCCGGTCCCAAAGCCTTCAGACTTCAGCCAAGGGGCTAAGGGCCAGGTCGGTCAGGGTCAGGGTCAGGGGCTGGGCTGGGGGCTGCAGGGGCTCCCTGAGGGACATCTGGCCAACACCAGACCAAGTCAAGGCTTCCTATACCTCACCCACCCCGCCTGAGGCTCACTGAGGCCACTCTTGGCCACTGGGGCTACAGGTGCGGTGAGCCTGAACTGTCAGTCACCTTCTCCTCCCTAGTAAAAGGGGTGCCCCTCTGACATGGCCCCTCCCTGGGGCTGCAGATCCGAAGCCACCTGTGCTGGCGCCTGGTGTGAAGCCATGCCAACCTCTGCCTCTGCTGGCCTCAGTTTCCCCGTGGATACAAGGACTGCTTGTCAGCGGCTTCACTCAAGCATGCTGTGCCCCCACCCCGCAGCCCGGAGCCCGGGGGGGATACTGGGAGCCTGGGAGACGAGTGCCCAACCTCTCCTCTTCCTCATTCCTGCCCCACCCACCCCCGCCCACCAGTTTCCCTGCTCTGGACACTCCCCTGCTCCCTCCACCACCAGCCCCCCTCGCCCCGTTCTCCCAGTTCCCATTGGACCCCAACATGACCCCGTCCAGGCTCTGAGCTCCAGCCTTGGTGCAGGGGCCAGGGCGGACGTGCCTGGGTCCCGCCCACTGGCTGTCCACAGTGCAGGGTGCTGTGCCCAGGAGGCGCGAGGCCCCCGCCCGCCCCGCCAGCCCCGAAGTTTTCGGGACCCTCACCCTGTCCTTGGCTGACTCAACTGTGTTGGGCCCTTTGAACCTTGGACGAGCTACGGGTACCTGCTCCCCTCTCCTGCCATGGTCAGGGTCAAGCCCAGGGGGCCAGCGGGTGGGGGGGGCTTCCTGCGGAGGGGTGTGGGTTTGGGTCGGGGGAGGCACCTATCCCGCCTATTTCAATGTCCAGTGTCTCCCTGTAAATCCCCTCATCTCAGCCTCCGCCTCCTTGGCCAGCCCAAAGCGGCCCATGCAAATGAGCTTCCCATGCAAATGAGCTTCCCATGCAAATGAGCTTCCCGGCAGCCTCACCTGCAGGCGGGAGCCGGATTTCAGTGCCAGCTTCTCAGGAGACAGGATGGGGGTGGGGGGGTGGAGGGCAGGGCACAGGGGAGTGATCTTTTCTTCCCAGCTCCACCTCCAGAGCAGGTCACCTCGCCTCCCCCTCCCCGGTGCCGGGAACCCAGCAGCCCCTCATCTCTCGCTGCTGGGAAGTCCGTCTGGCATCTGACCCAGACACCTGAGGGTGCGGGGCCAACCTGGGCCTTTTCTTGTCTCCCTGCTTAGAGCGGGAGAGAGCAGTGCCCGCCTTTGCTGGGCGAGGGCCATGTGGCCCGGGAGGCCACCGGTCCCAGGCGCCAGGGTCCACGGCCCGTTTGCTCTGCAGCCACCCGTACAATAAGCAGGAGAGGGCCGCCCACGCAATGCAGGCACACGGAGCCTTCCAGCCTGGCTCCTGGTACCCGGGGACCGACCTCCTGCTCCCCGCTTAGCGGGCACACCATTTTAATTCACGTTTATTTTAAAAATAAATACTCTGTTGTTTGCCTGCAGGCTGCAGGGCGGGGGGTGGGGGGGAGGTGCGGGACACTCGGGCAGGAAGGCCTGCTCCGGAGGGAGCCCTTGCCTCCCCAACACTCCCCCGCAGAAGCCCGAAATGCCCGTGGCTGCTGCCGCTCCTGGCCCAGCCCAGCGGCGTGCCTGTGCTCGGCACGGGACAAAAACACCGTGACTTTGGGCTTCAGGCCTGGGAGCGGAGCCGGGCCGAGCATGCCTCCCTGGACTGCCAGCTCCGGGCTCGGGGCCTGTGGGAACGTGGTGGACCCCGCACCTGCTGCCGCCCCCGCCTGGGGTCCGGCCCCCGTCTGGACCCGGAGGGAGCCGTCAGATGCAGGCCATGAGCATGTCCACGGACGTGGAAACCTTGATCTCCTGGAAGAGCACGCGGCGCCCGTGGGGCCCGGCGTCCCCGGCCGTGGCCGCCGCCCGCAGCAGGTTCTGGGCGTGCTGCAGGAGGCGCTGGTTCCGCCGGTGGCCCAGGCGGCGCAGGGACAGGATGGCCAGCACGTGGTCCCGTCTGCGGAGACACGGGCGGGGCCTTCGCTGAAGCCCCAGCAGCGCCTCCAGGGGCCCCACACCCCAGGCGAAGGGAGCCCCTGGCTCAGGCTGGACCTACGATGGATCCACATTCCCGGAGCCTGGTCTGAGGGGGGCTGAGAGTGAGGGGGGCAGGAGGCGCAGAGCCCCTGGAGGGGGCTGGCAGGTGCGTGAAGGGGCCTGCCAGACAGGTGAGATAAGGGTGCAGAAGTTCAGAAGCACAGCCTGAGGGAGGGAGGGGGCGACGTGGCCCTGCAGAGGGCGGTCAGGGCCAGGGGACCTGGGGACACACGTGTGCGCCCCGTGCTGGTGGCTGCGGCCAGGAGAAGGGCGTCACATGGAGGCGGGAGGCCAGCACCCAGGGGCGTCGCTAGAAGCTAGTCGCCCCTTCAGGGCTCAGAGCACCCCCCAGGAACCAGGGAGTGTGTGTGGGGGGGACGCGGAGGGGCCAGGAGGGGAGCCCCAAAGCGTTGCTTTGCGTGGCAAGGAGAACAATCACTCCCAGCCAAAGGCAGAAAGACAGGGGGGCTGGGCCTGGGAACCCTGCCCCGGGCTTGGCCGCGGGGCCAGAGAGGGGGTGAACATCGGGGTTTTCTGCGCCCTCCCCTATCCTGGAATCTCCCAGGCCTGTGGAGAAATTCGGACCGGGATTTCCACGGGGTCGATGACTCACGCAAACCCCAGTACGACCCGGGATCAAAGCCTTCCTCCTCCAGGCAGGAGTTTCCAGAGAGGGCTTGCTCTGGAGGTGGGGTCACTCCTCCCCCCAGACTCCCAAGGACGAGGACGTGTATCCCTCCACCATGGGACTTCTGATGAGGGCCCCCCATCCCACCCCCCAAATGAGGACGGCAGGGAGGAGGTCCTGAGGGAGGGGCTGCCCCCCCCATGGGTGCCCCAGCTCCTCACCCGCCATCTACAGCCCCCCGGGGCCCTGCGGGAGGCACAGATCCCACACCCCACGCCCGTAGGCGCTCCACCAGAGCCTGGGGCGCGGCCGGTGGGGTGCAGACCTGATGTCGGGGTAGCTCCGGATGAGCGTCTCCAAATGCCTCTGGATGTTCTCTTTGTTGGTCTCACCCAGTATGTCAGCCACGCAGGGGATCGCTCGGCCCAGCCAAGTGGCCCCAGAGCCCTGCAGGGGCAGAGACGAGAGTGCAGGGCTGGCCACCTCCCCAGGAGTCCCCTCGCCACCCCTGTAGCCTGCCTGTAGCCTCTCCATTCGTGCGCCGTGGGCCCTCCTCCTGCAGCGCCCCCCCCCGCCGCCCCACGGAAGGGGACAGGGGGCTCGGCACGCGGACCCGCCACAGCACACATCTGTCACCCCTCCAAGCGCAGCGCAGTGTCTTCCGGTCTCTGCTCATGTGGGTAAACCGAGGCCCCAGCGGGGAGGTCCTGCCTGGAGTCACTCAAGTGGGGGACCAGCAGCCCGGATGAGGAGTGCTTGTGTAGGGAGAGGGTAACTCGGCTCCATTGAGCCCGTTCAGTCCAGCAGATGCGGCTGCGACCCTCATCCTTTCCCCATGCACCCCACCAGATGTAAGCAAGCCACGCGAAGCACCGCCCACTGGGCCCGCCTCTCTGTGGCGTGCGGGTTGCGGGGTGGAGACCGAGCCGTTCACCAGAGCCCGGCCCTGTGCTCTGGGCTCTTGTAGGGACCAAGCGGAGGGGACAGCAGCGAGCGAAGGGCCCACGGCCGCAGGTACCAGGCTCTGGAACGTCCCGTCAATGGCCTGGGCATCGAGGCCCATCTTCTGGGAGCAGGCCACGCGCGCCTCGCCCCGGAGCCGCTCCTGCGGCCTCAGCGCCTGCGCCAGGTACTCGCGGACCACGAAGCGGTGCACCTCCTGCAGGATCTCCTGGACGGCGGGGGCGGGGTCAGGGGCGGGGTCAGGGGCGGGGCCAGCAGCCCGGCCCGGCACGCCCCCACCAGGGGCCCGCCCCTTCCAGATACCTGCGCGCGGGCTGGGACCACCAGCTCCAGCTGGCTGGTGAAGGCCAACACCTTCTCCATGAGGGGCAGCAGTTCATCCTGCGTCAGCCAGGCCTTGGTGAACAGGACCCTGAAGAGTGGCTGCGGGCAAGGGCGGGAGCGGGGACCGTCCAACCGCGTCCACCCCAGCCGCCAGACCCTTCCCTCCGAGCCCAGCACGCCGCTCCTGACTGGGGCGTTTCGGGACTGGGGACCATCTGTCAATAGGAAGAAACTCTGAGGGGAGACTACCTGACTTCCCGACAGGGTGCCCTGGTGACATATGCTCTCCTACCGCAAATGATGTCCCTAGGCCTTTGGCAGGAGCCCTGAGCTCCGGGTGGCACAGTGTGAGTCGGAGCCTCTGACCCCGCCTTGCTTGGATGGGGCCTGGGGAGGGAGGTGCTGAGGGGCCGGGCGAGGGCCCCGTGAACTTGGGCCTTCTGTCTCCAAGAAGTGGAGACTAATTGTCCTGCTCAGCTGAGAGCCCTCTGGGTCTCCTGACCACCCCTGAGACACGACCCCTGAAACTGCTTGGACCCCCAGGTTCCAGGGCCTGGGGAGCACCTGCTGGGCGTGGAAAGCGGGGAGAAAAGGGCCCGGGCCGCGCACCTGTGTGTCGCGCTGCAGAACCAGGAGCAGCCGCTTCTGGAAGGTGCAGATGGTGGCCACCAGGGGCTTCTCCAGCTCCGCAAAAGTCCCCGGGAACCTGGCCAGAAGACTGGTCCTGGGGAGCGGCCAGGACAGGTGACAAGGTGGGCAAGGGGGAGGGCAGGCTGGGGGACAAAGCCCAGCATACAGCCATGCAGGCTAGCGCCACACCAAGTCCATTCATTCACTTAGACTATAGTGTGAAAGGCAGCCCCTGCGGCCACACAGTGTAGTAACCTTGGGAGCAGAGTCAAGTGAGGTGATGGCACCAAACCCCCAGGGGCCCATCATTGAGGGGTAGGTCAGAGGGATGCTGGTGGTGGCCCCACTGCATGGGAGAGCCACTCTGTGACAACTCTGGTCCAAACCTCCACCCCTCCCGACCGTGCAGCACAGCGTGCCTGGCAAAAGGGCCCTGCTTTGAGCCTTATAACTGCCTCCCTGAAGGTGACAATGTCCCCATTTCACTGTTGAGGAAACTGAGGACTAAGCTATGCCCTGTCCCTGGTTCGGGGCTGGATAAGGGCAGGCTAACGCTCCATCAAAGGCTGGGAATGTTCCCAGGGGCTGAACTGATGGGCCTGGCGCGGAGTAGGGATAAGGGGATGCTAGGGAGATAGTGCCTCCTCGTGGTCAGGCTCTGGATTCACACATGCCTGGTTCAAGTGCCAGGTCGAGCACCTACTGGCCGTGTGACTGTGGACCAGTGGCATTTTCCCTCCTGAACCTCCACTTTCCCATCGGTAGTGGGGGATGTCACACGGGATGAAATGCATCCGACAGGAAAAGCCCTAGCACAGTGCTGGGCACATCACAAGTACTCAGGAAGAGTGAATATAAACGGAGTCTTCTAAGACAAGGGTCCCTAACCCCCAGACTGTGGGCCAGTACTGGTCTGTGGCCTGTTAGGAACCGGGCCTCACAGCAGGTGAGGGGCCAGAGAGCGAGCGAAGCTCCATCTGTATCTGCAGCCGCTCCCCAGCGCTAGCATCACCGCCTCAGCTCCGCCTCAGATCACCAGGCATTAGATTCTCATAGGAGCACCAGTCCCTGGTGCCACAAAAGTTGGGGACCGCTGTTCTAAGGCACTGAGTCCTAGGGGCAGGTGCTCTGATGTCCATGTGACAGAAAAGGGAAGTGACTTATCTCAAGGCACACAGCCGGCAAGTGGCAGAGCTGGGATCTGAACCCAGGCTGGCTGAGTCTGTGCCCACAGCCGCTGGCTGCCCTGCCGCAGCGGGTGCATCCCCACCAGGTGGGGACTCTGACGTTTGGTCTGGGGTTACAGACACATAAGGTGGGCAGCCACTGCCAGCCCACAGGGAGGAGGGCCTCTGTCTCCTGGGGACGGAGGGATCAGGCCCCGCCCTCAGAATATCTCAGGTGGAGTGTCATGGAGGGCTTCCCGGAAAAGGGGGTGTCTTAAAAAGAAAGAAGTCTGGCTGGGATGAAAGGAGGAAACAGTGGAGTCCACACTGGCAGGGATGGACTCAGCAGGAAACTGGGGCGGCTGTAACTTCTCAGCCTCTGCTCAGTCTTGGAACTCCCCGCATCCCTTCCAGGGACTCAGCCCCGCGGAGGAAGGACCCCACAGCGGGGACAGGCGTGGGGGGGGGGTGCATTCCTGGAGGCCACCTGGGACGTCCGCCCAAACGCCTGTGTCCACGTTTGTTTCCTTTGCGCGCGCGCCAGCCGCCGAGAGCCACCTGCGTCCCGGTTTCTGGAGCTCGCGCGTCCCCTGCTGGCCGCGCCGGCACCGCGCCCCGGGGAGCCGCGGGAGAGGCCCACCTGAGCTCCTCGCAGGCGTTGATGTTGGCGCCCAGGTGCAGCTCGTTCACGGCTTCCGACTCCAGGAACGCCTTTTCAAACCTGGGAGCAGGGTACGCAGAAGCCTTGGGGAGCCTTCCTGTCGCTCTATAACCCGCCCCAACCCGGCCCTTCCCTCCTCGAGTCCCCACGCAGACCTCCAGCCTTACGATGAGGCTCCTCCCTCCGACGTGTCCCCGGATCTCGAACCCTCAGCAAACAAAATGAGCCCTCCCCCAGGGACCACCGGTCCACCCACCCCATCCGGGCAGAGGAGGCGCGCGCACCTGGGCACGAAGAGGCCAAGCTCGCGCGCGCATATCTTCAAGGTGGTGGCCTCCAGCTCCGCGGAGATGGCTCTGGCCGCCTTCACGTGCTCCGCCACCAGCTGCGAGTGATGCCACGCGCTGAGCGGGAGTCTGAACCCTTGCACCTAATGTCCCCAGCCGCCACCTAGGGGCCCAGCGCCGTGTCCAGCACGCCCTGCTCTGCCTCACGGTCTCGGCTTCAGTTTCCTGTGGCCCCAGCCTGGGGCTCAGCCCTCCCAACGACCCCACAGCACGGCCACCTGCCAGGCCGGAAGCTGCGCTCCGGCGCTCCCAGCCTGGCCGTGCGACCAGCGCCCCCGTCCCGCCCCACGTGCAGCTTCAGGCTCCCCGCTAATGCGGAGGCGAGGTTAGGACCGAATTTTTATAACGTTGGGTGTCCCCACCTCCAAGGAGACCAAACACCGTGTGAGGCCAAACACACGTTCCCTGCTCAGCCCCCCTCGCGGGCCGCGGCCGCACCATGTGGACGTCCACGGACAGCGGCGTGTGGTACCGGCCCTGCATCACGTCGGGAGCCTCGGCCGCCCCCCAGCGGCTCTGCTCCAGCTGCAGGATGCGCTCGAAGCAGCTCGCGATCTTGGTCTGTGTGGGGTGGGAGGGGGTGGCGGCGAGACCTTCCCAGAAAGGAGATCCGGGTGTCCCCTCCCTCCCGAGCCCTGTCGCGCGTGCCCTTGGAGATAAGCATCACCTAGCGGGGGGCGCAAGCCGCGCCCGAGGCCACAGGGTGAGGCCTGAGCCGCAGACAGCGCTTGGAACGCCATCCTGGGCCCCTCGCGCTGCGCCTGGACCCCGCCCACTCCGACAAGGCCCCGCCCCTCCGGCCCGGCCCCGCCCCTCCGCCCCGCCCCTTCGGCCCCGCCCCCGCCTCACCTCGAGGAAGCTGGTGTAGTCGCTCTCCAGTCGCGCCCACACCTCCGGTGCCAGGAGCGGGGGCAGCGGCTCCGTGGGCAGAGTCAGGTCCGGGGCGCCCAGGAAATTGGGACTGGAAGACAGGCAGGGGGCGGGTGCGGCAGCGGCTGAGCCCCTCTCCTCCGGCCAGGCTCAAAGCTAACGCCATCACCAGCCATCACCAGCCATCACCGGAGGGGCCGGGACCTGGGCCTCTGTTCACACACTCCGCCCCAAACCCCGCCCTCCCCGCTTCTGTGCCAACCGCACCTCGCCCCACAAGCTTCTCAATGCCGAAAGTCCCGGCGCTCTAGCAATCAGATGGGCGCACAGAACACACAAGGACGGCCGAGTAGATGGACCTCGCTCCGCCAGGCTGCCATGAAGTGACCTCTACCCTCGCAGTCCGGGCACACCCAAGACTGAGCTCTCAGCGGCCCCAGCACCACGCAGCCCCGGGCACTGCCACCATCCAGCCCACACCGGGGAAGCCCAGAGAGGGGGGTACACAGCACATTGTGCCCAGAACATTAGGTACCCGCTCCCCGCCCGCTCTCCGGCCTGCGCGGCCGGGGAGCGCTCCCACGCGAGGTAATCCACGCCATGGCACCGCAGGCGGAACGGCCCGTGCCCTGCTCTGGGTGTCCATGCGAAGGGGAGAGCGCGGGTGAGGTTCAGCCCAGCCAAGCCGCTGTGCGCGCCCGTCGTGTTCCGCCTGGACTGGTGCCCTTTCCTAATTCCCCAAAGGCACCTTGTAGGCTGGCACAGGCGCCACACCCTCCCCCACGCTTTCCAGCTTCCGGAACCAGCGCCTCGGCGCCCCTTAGAACACCGGTGGTGGGCGCGCACCCTGCCGGAGAACCGGGGGAAAGGAAAGAGTCCCGCGCTCCTCAGGGTGTCCGAAGGCCTCCAGGTGGGCAGTGCCAGCCCTCCCTGCTGCCCACGGGGCCCTGGCTGGGCCCTCACCTGCCGTAGACGTTGGCGGCCCAGTCCAGCAGGATGTAGAGCTGCTCGCAGCCGCGCGCGCCGTGCGCGAGCGCCTGCAGGCGCTGGGCCACGGCGCCGTGGAAGGCGCGCAGGTAGGCCTCCCACGCCGAGAAGCCGGCGGCCGCATAGGCCGGCTGCACCTCCAGCTTCACCTTCTGCAGGTCGCGGCGAACCAAGCCGCCGAGCTCCGCCAAAAGCTGCGCCAGGCCCGACGCACCCTCGGCCTCCTCCGCGGCCTGCCGTGCGCCCGCCTGCTGCACGCGCGCCTGCACGCTCCGCCTCACCGCGTCCTCCCAGTGCCGGCGCCAGCGGCGGGGCGTGCGCAGGAAGTCGCCGTCGGCAGGGGACGTCGGGTGGGCCTCCTCTTCCGCGCGCACCACCTGGGCCAGCTCCGCCAGCGCGGCCGCGTCCACGCCGCCTGGGCCCAGCGTCTCGCACACGATGGCGGCGATCTCCGCCGCCAGCCCATCGTAGTGCAGGCACAGGTCCATGGCGCGCCGCGCGAAGCCCGTGGGGTCCTGCTCGAAGCTGTGCGAAGCCTTCTCCGCCACCAGCCCTCCCTCCACCTGCTGCAGCTGTTCGAAGGCTGTCAGCAGCTTTCGCTCGGTGATGAGGTCTGCCACGGATTTGCCTTTTTTTGCAAGCGCAGGCGAGGAGAGGGGCAGTGAGGGGCGCTGCCCCAGCAGCCTGTCCCCGCCACCCCCACCCCCAACCCCTGTCTGACAGATCCGGACCTGGGCTTCTGGCCCCAGAGCTCAATGGGAGGTCTGCTGAGCGACGTCCCCAACGGCCCCAGCTGTCCCTCCCAATCTGCTTTGAAGAGGCAGAACCCCGGGCCCCAAGCCTGGCTGACGGCGGCGTTTCGCATCAGGCCCCCGCCTTCGTCACTTTCAGCGCAGACCTTCGCCCCCGCTCCCACCCTCGCCCCCAGCTCCGCTGAGCCGGACCCCCTGGCCTCCGGTGCTGTCCTGATGCGGGTCCCATGGGGTCAGAGCTCAGGCTGGGTTCGTCGTGTACCTCGTGCTGTTCCCTGCCCTGGGCCAGCTCCACGCGCCCCCATCCCCAGGAGGCCTCTACCTCCACCTGCAACCCCCCTTCAGGCCCCAACCGGGTTCATCCCGGCCTGGGCAGCCCACTGACCCGCCCCGCTGCAGGCAGCCATGCTCCTGGCACCCTCTGCCGCCCTGTGATCTAAGGGGGCCCAGGCCTGGATCATCCGGGAACTCCAGCCGTGGAGGGCTGTGGCGAGCCCGGGGCTCTGGACTCACGCCAGTATGGATTCAAGTCCCCTTCCTCCCCTTGCCCGCTGTGAAGCCTGAGGCAAGTCACTTAACCTCTCTGAGCCTCGCTTTCCCCACCCGCCCAGCGAGGGCCCCCTTTGCGGAGATGCTGGGAGGATTCGAAGCGCCATCGTGAGGTGGGCGAGGACCGGGGAAGCGCGGGGTCCCCCTCGCCACCCCCGGCCTCAGTTTCCTCCCAGGCCTGGTGCTGTGTGGGGAGCTCTCACCTGCCTGGGTTTCCGGCTCCTCGGGCCCCGCCCCGGAGGACGGCTGCCGGCTGACGCCGTCGGGGACCCCCGGCACCGCGGCGGCCTGGCACGGGTCCGCAGCCCGGCTGTCGCTCAGCGCCCGCCGCCGCAGGGACCGGAATAGGAAGCGGGAGCTGCGCCGGAGCGGCCCGGGGTCCTCCTCGCGGCCCGGGCCCGAGGCCCGCAGGCTGGCCCGCGCGAAGGCCCGCCGCAGGGTGCCCAGGCCCAGCCGCGCGTCCCCGCGGGGGGTGCCGGGCGCAGCCGCGCTGCCCGCCCGCCCGGCGCCCCGCACTGGGGGCTTTGTCGCCGCAGGCTCCTTGGGGCTGTGCAGCTCCGGCCCAGAGGTCACTGTCCGTGGTGACTCCGGCCCAGAGGTCACTGTCCGAGGGGACGGCATCTTGACAGCAGGAGAGCTGGAGGAGGAAGAGAGGTTCAGGTGGCCTGGGGGTGCCCAGCCCTGGGGAGCAGGCACACTGCGGGGCCTCGACAGGGAAGCTCCCTCAGCCTGTCAACACGGTGTCATTCTGCAGCTCTGGTGGCCAGAGCCCTCGGCGCCAGGCTGCAGCCAGCTCTGGGAAGCAGACAGCTACCTGCTCGAGAAAGCCTTCCCTCACAGCACCTTCCAGAAGCGTCTCAGGTGCACGTCCTCACGGGCTCTGCCAGGCCGGACCCCCCATCGGAGTTGGAGAGGGAACCCAGATGTGCAGGGTTCTGGGGCCCAGGCCAGCCCGCCGTCCCCCAGGGCTGGACCCAGCAACCACATCCTGGAACTTAGATCCTGAGGCCTACAGTTCCCCACCCCCGCAGCCACCACCCCCGGAGCCCTCAGCTCACCCCACTCAGCCCATCGGGCCCGACTGCTTCAGCACTCGGGGCCCCCCGTGGAAAGCTACCTCCTTCCCAGGGTGTCTCAGAACTGGAGGGGGGCGGGTCAGGGTTGAGGGTGCTGGTGGCGGCCGAGGCCACCGCAGCTTATCAGGGCCGTGCAGCCCGTTGCGGGGGGGAGGGGCAGTCATGGGTCTATATTTAACCGTTTCTCACCCACCGCCTCTCTCCCCCTCACCGTAACCCCACAGAGGGTGAGGACGGGGTCCCTCGAGCATGGGGGTGCTGATCAGAGGCTGGCTCTGTCCCCCCCGGAGCTCAGGGTCTCACCACCCGTGCCCCCCAAGCCCTGCCCACACCCTCTCCCAGCCCAGCATGGCTGAGTCTGACTTTCTGGCTTGAGGTTAAGCTAGGGATGGGAGAGAGGGGAGAAATTTCTCTGTCTGCTGGGACCTCCTGCCCATCCCACTGTGAGCAGAGGGAGGGCTAGGGGTCCCGGCCTGCAAGGTTGCATTTTAGCCTTGGGGAAACGGGGACCAAAGGGAGCACAAAAGTCACTGACCAAGAGGCTGAGCCCCAGCCCACCTGGGTCCCCCTGCCTGCCAGGACAAAGGCCAGGCCAGAGCCAACACGTGACCCTTGGGTGACCCCAAGTGGGAGCAGTCGCTCCCCCGGCTTTGCTTTTCCTGGAGTGGGCAGGGCCCAGACCCTCACCCACACCCATACCTTCCAGCGAGGAGTCTGTCCAGGGGTCAGGCAGGCGGCGCTCAGCCGGGGGCCCAGCCGGGGCCCAGCCGGGGTCTGAGTTCCCTCACCAGAGGCAGCTGAAGGAGGCCCGGCGAGGGAGGGGAAGGCCCAGGTGATTAACGGGGGCCTTATCAGCCCCACCCCGGGCCACAGGTCATCGTCCTCCCCTGGCGCCAGGATTCAGGGACCCTGCCCTGACTCAGACTGGCCCACACTAGGCAGGAAGCATTATCTCAGGAACCACGTGTCCCCCGGGACTCCCCGCTTCCTGGCGCCCCTCAGCGCCCAGCAGGGGCGGGCATGGTGCCGAAGGGGACGGTCCCAGCTACTCTGCACCCACCCAAGCTACAGGCTCTGTCACCAGGGGGGATGTGGGGAGGGACAAGCTGAGCCCAGGCTTAGCCGGGAAGACATTGCACTTAGTAAGCACCTACTGTGTGCCCAGTCCGATGCCTGGCACACGTCACATCTTGAGGACAACAAAGTTTCAGGGTGCCGTTCATCTCATTTCATAGATGAGGAAGCAGGCTCAGAGAGGGGCAGGGTCTTGCCTGAAGCCACACAGCGGAGGGATGGGACCCACCCCCCCCACCAGCCCAGGCCTGTCTGGAAGCCGGGGAGCAGAGGCTAGATTGCCCTGCCTCCCAGAACCAGCGAATCGGGGCACCCTTTCTCTCAGCATAGGGACCCGAGGTCGGGGCAGCTCCCAGAGGCCAAGAGTGGAGTTGGACTCGAAGGTCTCCCCCAAACCTAGAGGCAGATTTTGGGGGCAGCGGGGCAGCTGGTGGCTGGGTCTCGTGGGAGGCTCCACAGGCAAAGCCAAACCAGGGCTGCTCTGAAGGCCCACGGGGGCCCCCAGCTGGGCCCTCAGCCCCCTCTGACCCTCCTCCTGCTGCTTCCCATGCTGGTCTTGACCTTCCCAAAGCGCAAGCCAGCCAGGGCACGCCCTCGCTTTAAACCCTCTGCGGCTCCCACCGCCCCCAGGCCCGGCCCGAGTCCTCAGTCCGGCGTTGGCTGCCCGCCGTCCAGGACCGGACCTTCTCCACCCCCGCCCGGACTGCCCTGAGCCAGCCCCGCCCAGCCGCCCCGGCTGCCCCTCCGTCCCCCAGCCCGCACAGCCCACCAGCTCCTGCTCGGGCCGCTCCGTTCCCAGCCTCCACCTCTGCTCTCCAGCCCCGACCTGGACTTCAGAACCGGGAGGTGCGGGCGCCGCCGCCTCCGAGGAGACCTTGGGCTGTGCTGCGCCACCTCTGCTCAGCGGGCGCTTGGGACTGTCCCTGTGGTGACAGGGCCCTCCCTGCTGGGCTGGGAGCCTCTGTCCTTCTGCCCTTCCCTGTCACCCCAGAGCCAGCCTGGAGGAGTGAGCCACCAGTGTCAGGGCTGCTGTCACCTGGGCTGGCCTGGCTGGGCGCCACGCTGGGGTCTGCGGACTGGTTCTGCTGCCCCCGCCGTGGCCCCTGCCCCACACCTGTCTCCCGCACCTGTGTGAGGCCCCTCTCTGGCTCTGTCCCCAGTGCCCTGTGAGTCCAGAGGCCCCTGGTCCAGTCTCTAGGTCAGGCTGATGATGCAGCCACAGAGCCAGCAGGAGGGGTGGGAGGGCCACCCCCAAGGTGTGGTCACTGGGGGCTCTCAGCCGGGGCCACTGCTGGTGACTGAGAGGTTGGGTCTGGGTCTCCCTTACTTCCTATCCAATCTCAGCTTCTCCCTCTTTTTCCTAGACCTGTTCCCCTACCTTCCTCGCCCTCGGTGCCCACCCCCCAAACCTCCCCCCGGACCCTGAGCCTGGGCCATCGCCCCATCCTGCAGGCCTCCAAACCAGCCACCTCAGGCGGGTGACGGCCTGCACCCTGGGCCATCCCCCAGGCCGTCTCCCTCTTCCCTCCCACCCGCCATCCCCCATCACCTGATCACAGATGCTACCTGCCCTCCTTCCTGGACCCCTTGGGTCCCGTCTCCTCAGAGCCAGCAGCGGGGGGGAGGGGGCTTACGGAAACATAAACCCTCCTGGAAACCCTTCCTTGCGACCTAAGAGTCTCCTCCTGGAAATAAGTCAGAACGTGTGTGTGTTCTCCTCATACCGTTTCACACTTGTCTGGGAGAACTTAAGGCAACAGAGCAAGCGAAACAAATATGAGGCGTACATATTGGGAAGGACCATATCCCCAGGAGATGTGACCCTCTGCTTCGAGAGGGGCTTTCTCATTCCCCCGGGGAAAGCCTAGGAGAAAAAGGCACTTAAAATGCTCTCCCTCGGCAGCAGCAAAACCTGAAACCCCAGGCCACCAGCCCCCTCAGGGAAACGGACTCCTTAGCTGGGCGTCCAGGCCCTGCTGGCTGCTTCTCCCGCTCGCTGACCAGCTCCGGCCTCCCTGAGGCACTCACCCGTCCTCCACGCTTCGCACAGGCTGTTCCCTCTGCCAACAGTGGCCCTACCTCCACGTTCTCCAGCTGCCAGTTTCTTCAAGGCTCCACACAAGGGGCTCCTCCTCCAAGAAGCCTTCCTTGATTAGCTGCAGCCCAGGCCACAGTCTGTGCCTCCTGCTCTAGGCCTAGTCCAGCCCTGGGCATATCTTCCCCCATGACTGAGGGACAGTTACAGGATCTGGGATACCTACCCTTTGACCAGGACCCCCACACACACCGGGACAGGGGGGCGGGGCTGAGCCAGCCCTCAGCCAGGGCTAATACACAGCAGGTGACCGAGAAATCTGATAAGCGATTCAGTGTAGGCGTGTAAGCCTGTGAGCGTGTCCACACTTTTGTGCGTGTGGGCTTTGCACCCCTGTGTGCTGGCCTACGTGTGTGCCTCTGAGGGTCCGCGTGTCTGTGCCCTCCCCGTGTCTTTATGTCCGCGTCCGTCCGTCCGCTGTGTGCCCGTGTCTGTTCCCACTCTGATTTGAGCCAGCATTCTGGCCTGGGCTCCAGCCAAGGCCCTCGGCCTAGAAGGCCGTTAATAGGACCGGAGCAGTCTTCCGTCCCTCGAGTCCCCACCCACAGCCCACAGCACCCCTGTGGCCCTCCCGCTCCACCTGCACGGAACATACCTGCCGAGAAGGTAGACGCTGGGTGCTGGCAGAACAGGGCCACCACGAGAGGCCGCTGAGCAGGGTCCTCAGACCAGGCCCAAGCAGGGAGGCCTTGGAGCAGCCAGAGCGAGTGACCAACAGCTGGGACTTCCCAGCTGTGGTCAGGACTGCCCAGGCCCACCGGCCCCACCCCCAGCCCCACCCTCCGCCCTCCCCCGCACTTTCACTTTCAGAAATGCTCCCACCCGCTCTCCATTCCAGAGAGGCAGTCTCTCCAACCTTTGATTCCTGGCGCCCAGGGTTCAGGCTGCGGTTCAGGGACCAGGCAGTCCCGGGGGACGCAGCCCTCCTGAGCGGTGTGGGTGGACACTGCCGGGGACCGCCCGGGCTGCCAGCCCCTCCTGCGGTCAGACCCAAGGCACAGACACAGACACGCGGACCCTCGGAGGCACACATGGGGAGACACACGTAGTAGGCCAGCACACAGGGGTGCAAAGCCCACACGCACAAAAGGGTGGACACTCACAGGTTTACAGCAGGCGGGCACCAGGCGGGGCGACACCCAGCCTGCAGCACCTGAGTCTGAAGGGACCCCTCCCTCCAGGACAGACGTGCCAGCACCAGGCCTGTCCGCCAGGCTCATCCTGAGAGCCCCCGCCTGCCACTGAGAGGCAGGAGAGCAGAAATGGTGACAGCAGAGGGAATGTCGCCAGCCACTGCGGAGGGCTTCAGGAGCTGGCAGAAGCAGGGGGACCTACTGGGCAGACGGGCACCCTTGGGTGGGGAGGGCTGGCTCTCCGGGCATGGCCCTGCCCTCCCCCACCCCCCCGTGGGTCAGCTTGAAGACATTTCGTGGGGAGGGTCACTGAGACTTCCCAGAAGAGGCAGACCCCACACTGTCGTGGGGAGGTCCGACTGTGAGCGTCCTAGGGAAAATTCTTAGGGGAAATCCGGGGAGGACAGATCCAGGCTTGTCCCACCTGGGCTGGAGCCACCAGGGTCGGGGCCAGAGCAGGGAGGTGCTCTGGGCAGGGTGCCGGGGGCACAGAGACAAGCTGGTGGCTTGGTGTCGAGGGCCGAACTCAGCCCCTCAGGCTGGGCCCCCAAAGGCAGACATTTGTGTCCTCCCGTCTGGAGGCCAGAAGTCCGAGCTCCAGGTGTGGGCAGAGCTGGCTTCTCCCGGGACCTCTCCCCTCGGCTCGGAGGTGGCTGTCTTCTCCGTGTCCTCACACGGCCGTCCCTCCGTGTGTGTCTGTGTGGCTCCTCTTTGTATAAGGACACCGGTCGTATTGGGTTGAGGCCCGTGCTGCTGGCCTTGTTTTAGCTTAATCACACTTAAAGACCCTACCCCCCAACGCAGTCACGTTCTGAGTCCCCGGGAGTTAGGACTTCAACACAGGAATTTTGTTTGAGAACAAAATCTAGCCCATAAGAGATTGGAAGGTACCTGAGATGCTGCAGCACCCCACTGCCCTCTGCCGATGGGCCGGGCTGGGCTCAGAGATGCAGCACCTCCTCCAGGAAGCCCTCTGGTTTACCCTGTGCCCTGGGTTCCCCTCCGTGAAGCTCAGGCCGGTGAGGCCCCAGCTGGTGGGATGGGCCTCCCTCCTAGCTCAGGCTGGCCTGCGGCTGGCCTCCCGTCCCAAGTGTCTCCAACAGTCCCAGGGTGGAGGTGAGATGGGCAAGCACAATTCAAGAGACAGGGGGCCCACCCCAAGAAGTGATGCCCAGTGGGAGTCGGGAGCAGCTCCGCTCTGCTGGGGGCCGGGAGGGAAGAGGTCGTGTTGGGGGGTGACTCAGAGAAAGGGCAGAAGGCGGGGGCCCCCTCAGCTTTCTGCCTCCCAGGACAGGGTCTTCTGGCGGGGGCCCATCAGCTGGGACCCTCCTGTTCCCCAGCTCACAGGACACATCGGGGGCCTGGGACCTCCAGGTGTGGGTCACCTCCACTCCAGAGACAGGACCCTGAAAAGCTGGTGGTGTCCTGGGCCTGTGGATTGTTCCTGGACTCACTCCGAGTCCCGGCTGCACCCCACACCCTCCCCCACCCGGGTCCGCTTGACAGAAAGAGGCTGTAATAGTTCTTTATTCTGTTTCCATGTTTCCCCCCAACCTTCTGAGTAAAATCCCTTTGGAAAAGTCCCAGCCTGTCTGTCTCAGAGGAGCCTGGGCCGGGCTGGGCCGGCTGGGGTCGGAAGGCGCGGGGAGTGGGGGTCCGGAGGACTGGCGTAGGGCCCCGCCCCCACGCGGGGCTGCGCTTCCATAAATGGGGTTGCTATTGGGGTCAAGGGGGTCACCTCCATGGAAGACCCGGATCCCAGGTCGGAAGGGCAGGGGAAGGACCCTCACCGTCAGACATTTGTCCCAGGGGTTTCTGGGAGGCCAGGCTCTCCCGCCCGGCAGGCAGGGCCGGAGGTGGGTCCGGACGGAGACGGGTCTGGGCTCCCCCCCACACGCCCCTAACTGTTGGCCCGGGCCGGAGACAGAGCCTCTGTCTGAGCCTCAGTCTCTCCAAGGTGAATACTGCAAGGAACAGGTGGCCCGTGGGCGGAGACGCCTGTTCTTTCTGCAGTGACCCTGACCGTCGCCAGGGGGAGCCGCGGGATGCCTGCCCCGACGTGTCCCCAGGTGGCCGGGCCCCAGGGCTGGGGGTGGGGAGCGCCGGGGACCTGGTGAGGGGCGGGGCCTGGTGAGGGGCGGGGCTTAGCCAGGGGCGTGGCATCTGCCTCTGGCACCGCCCCCGACTGTTTCTACCTGCTCAGGTCCCAGCGAGTGGCTGTGGGTGGGCTGGGGTCCAGCCGGCTGTGGGCCCGTGACCTATGCCGGGCGAGCAGATGACAGGGTTCACATGCCCTGCCCGCCGGCACCGGGCCGCCTGCCGGGGCCTGACGCCCCACTCTCCAGCTCACCCCGCATGGTCCCTGCACCTAGATCATGGGTCGACGCACCCAAAACCTGTCCTGTTACAGGGTGCGCTCCAGCCGCCACGCGGGGGTCTCACGCACACCTGGGATCCTGTCCGAGTGCAGCTATTTGTCAGCTGCGGGGCCTCGGGAAAGTCGTGTTTACAGGGGTGTCACCCTGCCCGAGAGGGGTGAGGGTAAACTCGCCACCCGACATTCCACAGCAGGAACCCGGAAATCACCCCGGCTTGCTCAGGTCCCTCACCCCACATTCCAAGTGTCAGCAAGTCCTGGCCATACTTCCTGGGAAGTGTCTGCCCCGTTTGTCACCCTGGGGACGGGACAGGAAGGTCTGGAGGACCGCCCAGCACCCCTCCCAGGCCGCAGGCCAGGGCAGAGCCCACCGAGGCGTCCTGGACCTGCGCGTATGGGGCCCGCGTGGGTCACGGGGCTAAAATTAAAGCCGACACCCAGCACCCAGACTGCAGAGAGACCTTCTGCACCTCCCACCTCTCTGCATTTGGGGTGAAGGGGGCTGTTTTTAGAAGGCGGGTGGGGTTGCAGAAAGTGCCTCATTCATCCTGGAGGTCAGCAAGGCCCTGGGAAGGAACAAAGGGGCTTGTGTCCCCGCCCCCTACCCTGTTCACCGGCCCCCCTACCCTGCCTGGGCCTGAGGACTCCGCTGTGCTAACATTTACGCCGAGGGCCCCCCGCCCGGCCCGAAGCTTCCTCAGGCCTCGGTCAGGCCCGCCCAGGGCAGGGGGCCGCGTGGGATGATGGGAGGAGGTGGCCCGCCTGGGGAGTGGGCCCAGGCCGTGCACGTTTCTGACCCCGCCCCCAACCCCATGGGCCGGCGGGGCTTCCCGGTCCTCGCCCAGTGGATCAGAGCCCTGGCACAATGTCGCTGGAGCCCGTGGCGGGACAGGACCCTCGCGTGGTGCGGGAGGAGGGGCCACCCAGTCCCCCGTGTGGGCCCCGTCTAGCCGGGCCGCTTCCCCGGGGTAGCCTTGGGCACCCGCCTTCGCAGCTCGGTTTCCGCGTCTGGGAAACGTGACTTTCGTGAGAGTGAATGAGACTGAGGCCGGAAGAGCACACAGTACCCCCTGTGCCATTCGTATGCCCCGTGTGCTAGTGTAGGGTAGAGGGGCCCAGAGGAAAGGCTGCACCCCTCAGGCTGCCGGCCACCAGGAGGGGTGGGGAGGCCCCGGGGAGGAATCTGGCCTGGCCTGGGGCCGCCTGGGCTGAGGCAGACCCCAGCAGAGGGTCCGAGGCAGGGGCACCAGAGGAGCAAACGCCACACACAGCCCCTGGACAACCCCCCGAGCCCCACCCCCTGCAGAACACCCGAGGGGGCTCTCACCCAGCACCCTGGCCTGGTGGGGCTGGGCTCCGAGCCGAAGCCCTTGCCTGGCAGAGCCAAAATCGTCCTCAGCCCCTCAAGTCCACACCAGCTGTGTCCACTGACCACCAGGAAGAGCCTTTATTCCTGCTCCAGCCCAAGGGACAGGGAGGGGTGCGACCCAACCCTGGGCGGGAACCGGGTGGCCCGGCCACCTGGGGCTGAGGCCCTCTCGGCGGTCAGGGGCCGTGGCAGGGTGGCGGGACAGCAGACTCCGGCCGTGTCCTGGTCCTGTTACTGGGCCGTGGGGTCCTGGGCCTCCTCGGAGCCGGCACGCTGGCTGCCAGCCTCACCTGGAGCCTTCCCTGGTGCTCCCGGCGGAGTCGGCGAGGGCACTGTAGAAACACAAGGGCCTCCAAGTTCGCGGGGCTGCGGGGAGCAGGCCGCTGGGCTGGGGCTGGCCACGAGCTCCCCGCAGACGAAGGGGAGGGAGAGGGAGCTGGACGCCCATTTCTGGGCCGGGGGACAGAACCAGGAGTCCCTGTCCCAGGCTCGTCCACCGGAGTAAGGGGCGGCAGAGTGCAGGGAGGTGCAGGGCAGACCTGGAGACGGCCCCAGGACCCGAGGGCCACCGGGGGCTTGTCCGGTCCTGAGTGGAACCTGACAGGCGGAGGGGGCCGCGGGGGAGGGGGGGTTCATGGCATAAACAGGCCCCTCCTGGGCTCAAGCTGGGGATGGCTGACAAGTAAGGTCTGTCACAGAGGAGGGCAGGGGAGGCAGGTGCTCAGAAACACCAGCTGAGGCCTGATTCCTTTCCTCACCATGGGCAGACTGCCCAGGGCATAGCTCAGCCCCCACCTGCCGGCCCGCTGTCCCTCCTGCCCCTTGGCCCCGGCCCCTGGCTGAATCCCCTCCCAGTCACACGTCCCCCTGGCTTCCCCGGCTTCAGCGGTCCCTCGGCCTCTCGCCAAGGCCCCTGTGGCCAGGACAGGAGCCTGCCACCGGGCCGGCCCGTCTCCCCACCTCGTGGGCCCTGGCCTACTCGGCACCCGCACCCCGTCCAGGCCCCCTCGCTCCAACGGTGGTGAATCAGGAGGGAAGACCGGCTGGTGACAGATGACAACGTGCCACCACCGTTCCTCCAGCACATGCGCACTGCATGCCTCCCCGGCTCGGAACCGGGGCCCCAGCCGTGCACGAGGGGGCCTCAGTGTGCGGGCGGGAAGGAGGATGGTGACAGGAAGAGGGTCAAGGCCAAGCAGAGGCCCGCAGGGTGGGCAGACGGGCGGGGTAGGAGCCGGCCGGAGGGGTGGACAGTCTGGCTCGGCTCGCGAGAGTGGGCAGGAGGGACACCCCGCCCTTACTCCTATCTTTCTGCAGCCCCCGCAGCTGGCCCCGCAGAACTCACCAGCAGCAGCTTGGCTCTGGGGGGGCCCCCTCTGGGCGCCTTCCGGGGGCCAACGCAGCTCCCCACTCTCCACGGCGCCCATCTCACTGGGCTCCACCACGATGGAGGGCAGCCGCTGGCCCAGCCGAGGGCCCTTCTCCCGGACGCCCACCGCAGCCTGCGGGGTGGGTGCACGGGGCTCAGGCGATGCCGGCGGGGAGCTCCCCACGGCCCCCCCATGCCGGTCCTGGGCCCTTACACACACAGCGCCCAGAGCGCCCCAACCCCTCCCCCATCCACTGCTGAGGCTGGGGCGCTCGGAGCCTGAGGTGACACTGTCCCCCCTCAGACACCACACAACCCACCTGGGCTCCTCCCTTAGGCCCATTTCACAGGTGAGAGCCTGAGACGGGAGAGGCCAAGGTCACATAGTGAGCAGTGGAGCCCAGAGCTTCCGTGTCCCCCCTGCTGCCTCCGGGGACCCTGCACAGCCCCTGCATGGGGTCTTCCCTGCTGGGTCTTTGGTCCCCTCCCTGCTCAGAGGAGCTGAGAAGTTGTTGCCATGGCAACCGGAGCCGCTCACTCCGGGCTCATTGTCTGGTGCCCACAAGAGTGTGCGGGGGCGCTGTCCCGGAGCCCTCCTGGCACCCTCAGCATCTCCGCCTCTCATTCACGGCCCTCCAAGGTGGCGGCTGCGGCCACCAGCGCCACTGCGCAGACCTCCGGGCCCAGCGCGTCCGCGCCGCGCCGCCGGGGACTTGCCTGCACGACCCCGTCTCGGCCTCCGCTGCTCCGCCGGGGCTCGGCCCCTCCCCCGAGCTCCCCGCCCCACCCCTGTGACCCAGCAGGGTAGCTGTTTGGTGCCTTCGTGTCCACCTCCCCCCTGCGGTGAGCGCCCCGCGGGAGGGCAGACACCCCAGGCAGCCCTCCAACCACTGTGGCAGAGCCTGCGTTTAAATGCATCTTTCTGGGCCCCGCCCAGACTCTTTGGGCCCAGGAATCGGCATTTTCATCAAGTACCCCCAGTGGCCTTGAAGTGTGAGAACAGGTGTCATTGGGCTGGGACATCCGTGGGATGAGAGGGGCAGCAGGGCCCAAGCCACGCCCCAGTGGCTGGACTCTCCTGGGCCCTCCGCGGGCACTGCTGGTCCAGGGGCTGCTGCCCTCCTGGACTTCTGCCGCCCACCCTTTCCCTTCCCACCACCTCCAAGAAGCCCTCCTGACCTCCACGGGGGCGGGGGGGTGTCACTGGGGCTAGGGACGTCCAGGCCACCAGCGCTTGGAGTTCCAAGGCCCAGTGTCCCTCCTTCCATCTGCCCTGCCAGCCTCCAGACCAGCCCCTGTGCCACTGTGGGCTGTCCCCATCTCCGGCCCCACTGGCCCAGCAATGCCAGCAGTGAGAACTCAGAACACTCAGATTTATCCCTGTGAAGGGATCTCACCTTTTAGCAGCATCGACCCCCCCAAAAAAAAAACAAACTAGAGCTGAGGGCAAGGGACCCCCCCCCCGAAGACGAGGCCTGGGGACCCCTGGGCCCGGAAGCGGGGCTGAGTGAGCCAAGGCAGCTCAGTCGTCAATTGCTTCATCTACCAGACTTCTGTGGAGGAGCGCCCGCCTCCTCCACCCAGTTGGGTAAACTGAGGCATGCCCCAAGTCAGGGGCCAGGACTCGAGGCTGGCTCGCTCCTACCCCCCAAAGCTGAGGGCTGGCTCCCCAGCGCCCCAATGACCTACCTTTCCTGCGGGGCCTCCGGCCTCTTCCGCTGGGCTCAGCTGTGGCATGGCGCTCTGAGGGGCGCTCATGCCGCTGCCGCTGCTGGCTGCACGAAGACGGGGAGCAGAGAGACCCCGAGTCAGAGGAGTCTGCTGTGGACCCGACGCTGGAGCCCACCCTCCTTCCGGAAGCCTCAGCCCGCTCCAGCCTACATCCACCCCACCCCGCCCCACACGGGACCCAGCGCCCACGACTCCAGCTGAACCTCAGTCAGGGCTACTCCCTGCCTGAGCCCACCCACGGAGGGGGCACCGCACAATGTACCCCGGGCTGGGGGCAGGGGGAGAGCCTGACCCAGCCTTCAGACCCAGGAGGGCTTCCTGGAAGAGGCTCGCTGATCTGAGGCCCGAGGGATGAGCAGGAGGCAGTTAGAGCAGTGGGAGGAGAGTAGATATCCTGAGGGACAGCACGCGGCAGGCACAGAGATGGAGGGACCCAAATGGTTGGAGTCAGCGGGATAAGAAGGTGCCCAGGTCCCTGCTGCGCCCACCCCACCCCCTCCAGGGCAGACACTCAGCATCCACAGCTGAAGGGAAACGGACATCTTGCCTGCGGCCGGCCGTGAGCACTCAGGCCAGGCACAGGGGCAAGAGAGCCCAGCCAGGGGCCACAGGGTTCTGGAAAGGGAGCCTCAGACCCTCCCCATAGTGGGCCGGAGGCAGGCATGGGGGTGGGGTCTGGCAGGCAGACACCTCCCTTGGCATTGCCTGGACCGGGACAGGCAGAGGCAGTGTTGGGGGGACTGCTAATGACAGCCTGCTGGTTGTGGGGGAGGGGTCCTGTGGGGACCCAGCAGAGGGGGAGGGCTCTGTTCTCGGAAAGGAAGTTCCTTTCCCCCAAAGACCCGGCTCAGGCCTCAGTTCCCTGAGAGCCAGGGGAGCGGGAGGGGGTCACGTGCCGGGTGTTCCGGGCAGCGGGCGGCCAAGTCATACCCCTGCTGGCCTGCACCCCATCCCGGATCCCAGGAACGCCGCCTCGCCCCACGCCCGCTGCTCCCAGGTCTGGCCCTCCCCATGAGCCCCTCAGCCCAGAACCTCGGCTAGAGCCAAGGGCAGCGGGGCCAGAGACAGGGAGCGTGGACGCAGAGACCCAGACAGCTGTGGCCGGTGGAGGGGACGCAGGGGAACCGCTGGCCGCAGACAAAGCAGAGAGGGTCCAGCTGGAGAGAGAAGACTCGGATGGAAGACAGACGGAGCCAGGAAGGTGGTGAAGATGGAGAGGGAGGGAGGAGTGGCGATGGACACAGGTGACAGAGCTGTCCCTTTGGGTCCGGCCAGGGGGACAGGGAGGCAGAGAGCAAGTGCCCAAGGGCTGCCTCCCCGCGACCCCGCGTCAGGGTCCAGTGTCAGCGGGGCCCCCGGCCCACCGAGGGCTCCCCCCACGCGCACCTCCCCCGGCTCTCAGGTGCGTAGGGACAGGTGTGGCCGCGCCCAGCGCCCAGGGGCACCGCTCTGCCCCAAAGTCTGGCGTCCAGCAGCCGGGGGCTGACCGTGGTCTCCACGCCCTCTCCTTTCCCGAGGAGCTCTGACTCAAACCACCCCCAAACGGCCCCCTCCTCCTCTCCCAGCCGCGCCTGGCCGCCAGGGCGCACGGGGCCGCGGGCCGGGGCAAGGGTGGGGAGGGGGCGCCGCGCGCCTCGCTCACTCACCCTGGCGCGCTGGATGCTGGCGCCCCGGCGGCCGCGTTCAGCTCGCCCTGCCTCGCTCCGAGCGCGCTCCCCGCTCCCCGCGCTCCCCGCCCACACGCGCTGGCACGCCCGGCCCCTCATTCACACTCGCGCCTCTCTTCCAGGCAGCTCGGCGCCCCTCTGCGCTCCCCCACTCCCGGCTCTAGCTCCCAAGTGGGACTCTGGCGTCATCTCTCTTTGGACAAGATCGCGTTCCCCAGAACCCCATCCCGCTCGCTTGAGATCTCGAGCCTCAAGTTTGAGGTTTAGGAATTCAGGAGTCAGAAATGCGTGGGGGTCATCTGCATGGGAAGAGGACACCCCGAGATGGAAGGAGGGAAGAGGATGAAGAAAAGCGGACAGGGAAGTGGGAAGGTCAGGGTGTGTGTCTCGGGCGCGGGGGGGGGGGGGGGGGGGGGGGGGGGGGGGGGGGGGGGGGAGGAGACGGAGTTGGGGGAAGCGGTCATCCAGCTATGCTCCCCTCTCATCCTCATGCCCGATCTCATTCAGAAAACAGCAAAAACATTTAGCTCCCTGTACAGACCTGACACTTGAGACCAAGGTGCATAACCTCTGACCCACATAATTCCCCGCCCTTCCAGCATCCAGCCCTAACATCCACCACCCGCTATCTACCATCCAATTTCCATCCATCACCCACAATCCATCACTCAGCAGCCACTATCCAGACCCCTTCCTCGACCACGCACCATCCAGCATCTACCCACTACCCATGAGCCACCAACCGTCATCCGCCATCCAGCGTTCACTAACCACACCATTCCAGGCACCATCCACGGCCCAGCCACCGCCCACTCATCATGCATCCATCTGTCCATCACCAACACCACGCCGACCCAGCATCAGCACACCACGAAAATACCCATCAGTCCCACACTCAGTCACCACCGTGCATCTACCACCTGCCTATCACCTCTTCACGGTCTAACAGCTTTCCACGACATTTAACCACAACCTATCCACCGACCACTCATGAACCCATTCACCACGTATCCGGTTGTCAGTCAATCTACCATCTATCTATTGTTTGTTTATCCAGACTTATCCACTTTCCATCCATTACATCCATCCAATCAGCCACAATTCATCTATCTACATTCAATCACCACTGTTCACCATCCCTCATCTTTTCAAATTTCTATGAGCTATAACCCACTAACCACCTGTCCACCAACCATCTCCCAGCCCTATCCATTCATTGTCCATTTCACAATATCCTCTATCCATCCCTCCATCATCCAGCCATAATTCACTATGCATCCACGACTCATTCAAGTACCATCTACCACCCATTCATATTCACCCATTCCAGAAAGATTTACTGAGTCCCTTCTCTATTTCAAGCATTATTCCAGGTGCTGGAGACAGAATTGAGGGAGAGAAGCGAGCATTCATCCACCATCGCCTCATTATGTGTGCACCATCCCTATTCATTATTCATTATTCTTCGATATCCATCTTCATTCACCAGCCATTCACCATCTCCTTGCCATCTATCCGCCTTCTTCCATCTATACATTAAGCCATCCATCTACCATACACCACTCACCACCTACCATCCATCCACCATCTCTCCAATCCATCCACCATCTCTCCAATCCATCCACCATCTCTCCACATCCGCCATTCATCTTCCATGCATCCATTTTCCAAGATATAACTATGTATCATTTAACCATCATCTATTGATCACCTAACCATCATCCATCCACCTAGAACTCATCCATTAATTACCTATTCACAGTTCACCTTCCGTCTACACTTCCACAGTACACAATCCATTATCCATCCACCTAACAACCATCCACTTACGTGCCATCTATTCCCCCATTCACGCACCATCCAGCCACCATTTACTTGTTCACCGTTCATGATCCATCCTTTAATTGTATATGCATTCACATTTATCTTCCATCTATCCATTCTTTACGAATAGATCCATCACAATCATCCACTTACTATTTATCCACCATCCATCCATCCATACTATGATTCAGCTACCCACCAAGCATCTACTATCCATCACCTATTACCTGCAATTCATCCACTTTCTATAGATTCTTTCAGTATCCATCAAGTCATCATTTTAGTGCCCACATCCACCCAACCTCCATCTCACAATCTACAATCTGTTTATCTGTTCGTCATCAATTAACCAACTACCATTACACAGATGTGCCCAACCACCACCAACTTCCAGCCACACACAGTCCAGCATCACCAACTATTATGCCTCCGGTACCTACCTAACCGTTGTCTATACATCCGTTCACCCCCACACGTTCTGCAGTTGCATCGTTCATCCATCAATTTACCTCCTCATCCAGTCATTCATGCTCGCCAACCATCCATGCATCTAGTAAGTCACCTGTCCATTATCCTGCCATGCATTCATCTATTATCCTTATATTTTATGTTATCCATACACATAAACATCACTTCCATCTCTCCACCACCAACCTCTATCACTCATCTGTCCATCCATCCATCCATCCATCCATCCATCCATCCATCCATCTTCTCACCATTCATTCATAAACTAAAAACTTATTCATTAATAAATATTCATGTGAAACGTAACTATTGAACATTTATTACTGGGTCTAGTGCTGGGTTCTGGGATCATCAAGATGAATAAGAAAGATTCCATCCAAATTCGTGATCTGATGAATTCACGGTGTGATGGTCCACCAAGCAGAAACAGATCAGACAGAGAAGCATCAGCGTAAAAATGTAGATCGTGTTGAAATCTTGGTGCCTCCACCTTCCGGCCACGGGATGGCTGGAGCTTTTCGCACAGATTCCTCGCGAGGGGCACTGGGTGGGGGCGTCACAGCAGGGTCAGCGGACGCCCGATTGGGTTCCAGGAGCTGCAGCGTGGGAGACTCGTGATGTGGGTGTAACGAGAGGTGAGACTGGGAAAAGAGGTGGGCGTAGATCACGCACGGCCGGGGCTACCTGGATGAGTGCTGGTCCCTGAGAATGCGGGCCCGATGACAACCGGGAGGTCTGGGAGCGTTTTAGGCAGGCAAGTACCCCAGCCAGCTAAGTTCTGAGAAGGACCCCACCCCCATAGAGCGTACACTTCTTCCCGGAAGGACAGGGTTTGCCTTACGGTCACACAGCCGTGCTGGAGTGGTCACTGTGGCCGCAACTGCGCCGTCTCAACACCCAGACACCCTCATGTCAGGAGAGCCTGCTCTGGGACGCTCCCCCCTCCGCCACCCCAACCCCCAAAAGGCCACCTCACCCCTTTCCGCCTGTGCAGGAATCGTTCTCCCTACTTGTTCATGAGGGTGCTAGCTGTCACCTAAGGTGTTGGTTGTTATCCAAGGTGTGAGCTGACGAGGACCTCACGGCTCCTGGGGGGTGCATCCTAATAGGGTTCTTGGGAGGTGCTCAAGGCCCTTCTCGCATAAGGCTCTGACTGCGGAGCAGGAAACGAGACGCCGAGTATCTTTACAGACAGGCCTGGAGGCCCGAATCTGAGCCTGCAGAGTCAGCCTCGGGGCCCATCTTTGCCTCGAGCCTCCCCTTCTGCATCTCCTCCTCCTTCCTGCCCCGCGCCCGCCCCCGCCCCCGCCCCCAAGCCCCAACACCGAGGCTAGGCCGATCTGGAGGTCAGAGCAGCGCGTCCTGGCCACGCCCAGCCTTTGCTGTGTCCTTGGGAGGCCACGCCCCTCTCTGGGCCTTCGTGTCCCTGCCAAGGCAGTAGGATGAAGTGCAAGGACCAACCATCTCTGATGTTCCCTGGCCGCGGTCCAGCGGCAGCTGTCCCCTTCCCTGGCCCCTCACCCACACACATTCACCCTCCCAAGCGTGAGTGGCGGCGAGGCAGCGGCCCCGGGCTGCGGGGACCGCACGGAGGTTTGCTCGTGCCGCCCTCTCGTGGTCATTCTTGGTTAAAACACCCCGGCAAAGCAGAGCAGTGACCAAACAGCACCGAGGTGTCAGCTGCAAACACTTACTATTTTGCAGCGCGAGGTGAGCACGGTCGTCCTATACTTTCTCCTCTCGCGAGAGGCGGTTCCACGACTGAGCCCGTCTGCCTTCTGCTGGTGGGAAGAGGGTCCTAAGGAAATGACACCGGGGAAGAGTGGACGGACCCAGGGAATGGACTGATCGCGAGGGGAGAGGGAGGTCTGGCTGGAGAACACCTCCGGTCGCTCCTAGCAACGGCCTCAGCCCTGGAATGAAAGGCCCTGAGGCGAGGATGTCACCTAAAGACTGGCTGAGGCCTGCACAGTTTCTGGACGTTTGTTTCTTATGCTGACGATTGGTTCCCGGGGCTCAGAGCGGGGCGCCCTTCCGAGCCTCTGAGCGACTCCGAGGGCCTCAGGCGTTGCCACCAGCCACCACCGCGGCATCCCTGGAGGACTGCGGTGTGTCCTGCCTACGGCGAGTGGGGGACAGCGGGGGACAGATCCCAGATCCCAGGGGGTGCGGGAATGTCCTCCCTTTGAGGCTGGAGAGGAGGACCCAGACCTGGCCCCCCAGCCCTGAGCCGCCCCGCCTTGCCCTACACTGTCACAGGACTGGGCACAGTGGTGGCGCTGGGTCCAGTGGAGGTTTGGCGCGGACCGCGGGGAGACTCCAGGGGTCGAGCGTGGCGTTCACGTTGGGCCGCGTTGGTTTCGCTCCAGCTCCCTCTAGCGGTCGGGCGAGGAATGCCCGTCACCTGTCTTGCGGCTTAAGCGCCGGCGAGCGACGGGGACGCGCATCCGTACGCCCCACTTCCCCCGCCCACGAACCCGTCGAGGGAAAGGCAGGCTGCGGGGGGCGGGCCTGGGGGCCTCGTCTCCCCTCTGCCCTGGGAGTGGGGGTGAAGGAAACACCGAGCGCTGCCCCGACGCCCCGCTCTCCCCCAGGACCTGGTGCCTGCCTTGGAGTCTATAAGAGCCGCGGTCCCCACCGTCTTGCTCCCTATGGGACGAGCTGGGATTCTGGCTTGCGCGGCCAGAGAAGGAGACCCCGTGACGCTCCTGTGTCCCCGGCACAGCGGGACACGCTGAGGCTCAGAGACGCTGCATCGGCCCAAGAGTGAGAGGCAGAACCGGGCGAGGTCCAGGGCCCGACTCCGCGCGCGGCGCCGACACCCGCTGGGGGGGGGGAGGGGACTCGCTCTCCATGTCGCAGGCCCCCAGCGCTCGCTCCTCCCCAGCGCAGGGAGCTCGTGGGGGGCGGGCAGGGGCCAGGGGGCGGTGCTGGATTCCGGCTTGAAGGACAGGTGACCTGGGACAGGTGAGGAAGAAACTGAGAGCAGCACCCCAGGTGCGGGGACCACAGCGGGGCGCCGGCGTGACCCGAGGCTGGTCCCACTCGGCGTTGGCGGTGGCAGCCGGGGGAGGGAGGGGTTGTCCAAGGCCATGCCTGCCGAGGTCACCCATGGCTGAGGTCATCTCACCAGCGCCTAGCCCGCAAAGCGCTCCGCCCACCCCACCCTGAGCCCAGTCACCATAGGGGACAGTGCGGTGGCCTGCCCTGCCCCCTTCTTCACTCCAGCGCACCCTGCTGTGCGCTGGGAGGGGCAGGCCCGGCAGGGCTCATGCGTGGGGCCTCCTGAGGACTCCTGCACTGCCAGGAGCGGAGGGCAGGCCCCAGCTGGCCAGGCTTGGGGATACCCGAGGTCTTGCCACATGGGACCCCCCTCCCAGCCCCACCCCGCTGAACTGCAGCTCCTGTTCATAGAGGGGGTGACAAATCCTTCCCCAGGAGGTGTTGGTGTGTGAGCAGTGACTGTCCCGAGACACCTTCGTGTAACAAATATAAAGTTTAAACTATGTGCCCCTTTCTGCGAATGTGCATTTGCACGGCGTAGAATGTTCTGGATTCCGGGTGAGCTTACATACACTTTCTGTGTCCTAGGCACTGTCCCGGCCTGGCCTAGCTCATTTCACCATGGCGCCCCCACGAGGATGGCATATTATCACCCCGTTCTACAGAGGAGAGCAGGGCGGAGAGGCCGAGGGGGCTGCCCCGGGTGTCAGGGCTGAGCGGGACGCTGGCATTTGGAGTGGACACGTGCCACACGCTGCTACCGCTGGGCCGGGCTGCGGGGCGGGGGAGGGGAAGCCACACTTCTCACTGCACCAGCTGGGGCCGGACAATGGGCGTGTTTGGGGACAGGGGCCGTTAACCCCGGTACAGGCTCAGAAGATGCAACTCAGAGAAGCGGCTTGCCCAGGCTGGCGCGCACAGGACCGAGGTGGGAACTGGAGGCTGCGGATCCCTCTGCCCCCAAGGCCAGCTGCCCACGGGGGCGCCCTGGAATCACCCCTGCCCGGAAGTGCTGGGTCCCCTCGGAGCGAGGAGTGACTATGCGGCTCGCGGGTGACGCGGAAACTGCCCACTCCCGGAGGCCTCCCGTTTAACCGATTCTTTGGCGTGGAGCAGGCGTCCAGATCTGCGTCATTTATTAACGGTCACATGGAGTCCTGTGTCGTGAATGCACCATGATGTATGTACTTGTCTTCTGATGGATTTAGCTTTTCCTTATTCTAGTACAAGGAAGCCGGTGATGAATCTTACTGCACGTGTGGCTACGTGTCCGAGTCCCAGCGAGGGCCCGCAGAAGCGGGGAAATTGAGGAAAGCATAGATAGGGGCGTATTTACCGAGGGGCGGGCAGGCAGGCAGGGATGGGGTGCTCCCAAGGCAGGCAGCAACGGGGAGCTTTACCCACTCTGGAGGGAGGGGTGACCAGAACCTGGGGACCACTGCTTCAAGGAGACAGGCACCAGCAGGCTGTGGCTGCAGTGATGGGATGGGGGAGGGGTGGACACCTCTTGCCCTCCCCCACTCCCCTTCCCATGGGGACAGTCCATTTGGGGCACCGAGCAGGTGGAAAAGGGCGCAGAGTGGACTGGGAGGGGCAGAAGCGTGCTGCCCACCTCGTGGCCTTCAGCATCCACCCTTGTCCTGCGGGAGAAACGTGTCCTTAACACCCGGGGCACCCGCGGTCCCACCGGCCTCTGATGGTCCTGGGTGACGAGGACCAGGCTGTGCGCCACCCTGCAGCCTGAGACGCGGCATCAGCAGCACTCTTCGTGGAAGGTGGGGGGTGGGGACGGATGAGAAGGAAGCCCCGTGACCTGTGCCAGCGCCCCCGACCTCCACAGTCTTCTCCCCTCGTCCCCCATCCCCCCGGCAGCTCTTGCTCTCAGCTTCGGTGGCGTGACCCAAACTTTTGTTCCTTCAGGGCCTGCGTCCTTCACGGGCCTGTCATTCATGAGCTCCCTTCCCTTCTCCCAATAAGAACCTTCAAGCCCCATGGCGACACCCCTGGGCTCCACGTGTCGTCCACCTGGCCCCCAGGTGTCGTCCATCTGGCTTCCCGGTATTGTACCAACGCAAGTACCCTCTGACAATTGGGCCTCATGTCCCCAGGCAGCACGGGGATCCCTTCCCCGCCTGCCGCTTGCCCGTTCAGGGGTTCAGGTGTGGGAGGAACCAGACGTGACCCATGAGGAGGGGGCTGCCTCAGCTTTAATTCATTAGAAGCACCTCTGGTAGGGGTGATGCAGGCCAGGGCAAATTCTCCGGAGAGGGAAGCAGGGAAGAGCGAGAGAACAGCCTTCTTGGGTGGGGAGTGTAAAAATAATTGAACATACACCAGCTAGAATCGAAAGGGAAGTTTATCGGAGAAGAGCTGGGTCTCTCAGAGGCAGAGCGAGCCTCAGGGAGACTGGAGGGATGGAGAATAGGGACGAGGACAGTGAGAGAGACAGAGACAGAGGCCCTGAGAGGGGCGGAGTGCAGACAGGGAGAGCGTTGGGGAACTCAGTGTGTGTGTGCATCACCCTTGGATGCTGTGGGTTACAGTTTAAAGGCTTTGTTCTCCTTTGACGGGGGAGGGTGCGTACTTTGAAACGGTAGGAACGTGTAGCGTGAAAGGCCTGCTGGCAGTTCCCAGCCTTTAATCCATACGTTCCCTCTGGGTTTATTTTATTACCTTTTATTTTCTTTTTTTAAATTATGGTGACATTAGTTAACGAAATCCAGCAAGCGTCAGATGTACAATGCAATAGTGAGGCATGTACAGATATATATACGTTGTATTGTGTGTTCCCCGCCCTATGGTTTCAGCCATGAACGATTTTCTTTGTGTGGACGCCACTTAGAGACTGTTTTTCCTGTTTCCCATCGCGGGGTGGGGATGGGTTGTTAGCAACCCCAGCCGAAACCTCCCTTTGTTGTGCAGTGTCCTCCTGGCCTGGCACGGGGCTGAGCAGCAAGCATATTGCAGCCTCTGAATATAGCTTGATTTAACATTTTAGTTCTCTTGCCTACTCCATGCATTAGAAGCACTTCTCTCTTAGACACTGCCCCAAGGTCACTGGTCGGAAAGCAGAAGCTCCTCCAGTGTGTTAGTAGATGTGATAGCGGCGGCGGGGGGAGGGCAGCCCCTCCCCCTCCCACCGCTTGGTTCCTGGACCCCTGCATCGGGCTGTGGGTGACTGCACCACACGGTGCTTGCTGGGTTGGGGCATGCACCAAGCCCGCAGGGCTGCAGACCTCCAGGTCACTCCTTTGTGACACTGTCCTGAGCATTCCAGCTGCCCTGGTCTCCCCAGGCTCTCAGCTCCTCGGCTCTGCATCTCAGCTAGTCCACTGAGCTCCGCCTCAGTGCCCGCTCCCCGGTGGGCTCCCCGGTGGGCAGTCATAGGGATGACTGTTTATGGTGTCGTGGGGATCATTGTCCTTTGATGTCTGATTCAATGTCATGAAAATTGTTTTGTGTATTGTGTGTGTGTGTATAAATTTACCGTTTTACCATCTCGGGGTAAACCTGGTCCCCATCACACCATCCTGGCTAGAAGAAGCAAATGTTAATTTCCATTTTAACACTGACGAGATTGAGCTTCTTCTCACATTTATTGATCCTTTGTGTTTCCTCTTCTGCGTATTTCCTGGTGCAGACGATTTGCCCATTTTCTTTATAGATCCTCCCCACTTGTCCTGGATTTGAAAGGGCATTCTGGAGTGCCCATGGCAAGGCCCTTCCTCCCCTCGGTTTAAAAGAAGACATTGTATTGTTTCATATAACCAGTCCTCCCCACGCCTCAGTTCATGTCCCTAACAGGGACCCTGGCTGTGGGTCTGAAGTCTCGCCATCACGACCTGTGCTGGAAACTGCTTGGCAGCAAACTACAGCCCGCGTGGGCCAAATCCAGCCCACTGCTTCTTTGAGTAAATAAAGTTTCACTGCCCTGCTCATTTGTTTCCATGTTGTCTATGGCTGTTGCCATGCTCTAAGGCTAGAGGCAGAGACGACAGGGCCCACGAAACCTGCAAATTTACTATCCGGCCCCTTGCAGATAAAATTTACCTGCTTCTGGTCTAAAGGAAAAGACAAGGATTTCTCCAGGTTTTAGTATAAAACACCCCAAAGAGGTTCTGTGATTGGCCTGGCTTGGGTCACCTGATAACCCCTGATCAGGGAGAGGGAGAGCTGACCAGCTGACCCTGGGTGACAGAACCAGCTCCGCCTTGCGGCCACTCTGGTAGGATCTCATGATGAAGAGTGAGGCTGGAGCAGAGACACGGGGCGTGGGGAGAGGTGGGCAGGGGATGCCCGGCGAATACAGGACTGCCCAGCAAAGGGAAATGACTTTTCTCCAATGTACTGAGTTGTGGCTGCCGTATGGGAACTCGCCAGCCCCCAGCGCCAGGGGTGCGAGTCTCCTATGGGCAGACGCGAGCTGCACAGACAGATGTGAGCCAGGTTTACTTCTCCGTCTTGAGTGCTGTCTGGCCCCTCATCCCTTCCAGCTTGTTGCTCTGCCCCATGCAAGTCTCCGCACCCCTTTCCCAGTTGGGGTTCCCACGGGCCCTGCACCTCGCTCTGCGATCTCATCCACACCAACGCCCTCAGTGACCTCCCACGAGTCCCAGGCGGCCCCTCCTCTCCTGACGCCAAAGGTTTGCTTGGGTAGGGGGCATTCTCCTACCCGCGCCGCCCAAATAAACCTACTATCTTATTACAAGCGCGCAGCGACTCTGCAGGCAAACCCAGCCCGGGCACAAATGGCCATTCACTTCCTACCAAATCGCCACCCTGAGACGTGTGCTCGCGGGAGGGGTACGCGGGACAGTGGGATCGAGAGTGGCCCCGGCGCGCGCTTCGCGACTTCTCGGGGCGCCGGCTGGGCCACCGCCTCTGCTGCAGCCGCGCTGTGTCCCGGCCTCAGTCTCCCGTCTGTCGAGTCGGAGAGGGGGGCCGCGCGGGGCTGGGACGAGCCGGGTTTTGAGGATGTCCGTGCTGCCGGCGAGGACACCCCGGTTGCGGGGCGACGCAGACGCCCCAGTCCGTGACGACGCGCCGGGGCCGCCGCGGGCCTCGCGCCCCAGGTCGAGGTCGGGCGGCGCGCACGCGCAGCCACACGCGCACGCGCACGCGCAGGCGCAGACCCCGCCGCGGGGCGCGCGCCAGGCGCTCGCGCACGCCGCCCGAGCACGCTCTGCGCACGCGCCGGCGCCGCAACCTCGGCGGCGCACTGGCCGCCCGCGCCCCGCCCGCGCCCGGCCGCCCTACGGCGAGCGGCGAGGCCCGATCCCGCCGGGAGCCGGGAGCCGGAGCCGGCGCGGGGCGGGGCGGCGCGCTGAGGTCAGCGCGGCGGCGGCCGGCCCCGCCGTGGTTGGCTGCGCCCGCGTCGGCCGCGCCCTGGTTGGCTGCGGGCCGCGGGGCTGGGCCGCCGGGTCGGGGCTGGGGCGCCGGCCGGGTCTGCGCAGCGCTCCGGGGCGGCGGCGAGGGCGCGGCCGCGGGCGGGGCCGAGGGCGGCGCGGCGGGGGCGAGGCGCCGAGCGCAGGGGGCCGGCCCATGGACCCGCGGGGCCCGGCGCCCCAGACGCTGCGCCGCCAGGACCGAGCCCAAGATGTCGGCCTAGGCCGGGGCGCGACGACGCGGACCGGGCGGCGAGCAGGCGGCCGCCGGGGCCCCGATCGCGCGCTCTGACGGGCTGGCCGAGCGGGCCGCGCGGCACCATGTCGGCCAAGGTGCGCCTCAAGAAGCTGGAGCAGCTGCTCCTGGACGGGCCGTGGCGCAACGGCAGCGCCCTGAGCGTGGAGACGCTGCTCGACGTGCTCGTCTGCCTGTACACCGAGTGCAGCCACTCGGCCCTGCGCCGCGACAAGTATGTGGC